>JADGMU010001275.1:0-133331 GCA_016920895.1 Vaccinium myrtillus | reverse complement strand
TTCTCTTACATTCGTTCGTGTGAAAATACCGGTGGAGTTGAATTCTCATAAATCAAATCTAAATTGTTCTACCTGTTAAACAACACGTAAGGGCTCGTTTGGATGAAGGTTTAAGAAGAGGGATGAGGCAATCAGGGGTGATAAGGGAATGATGTGATGTTTAGCCCATGGTTTGGGAACAAAAAACACACCCGCACTAAATAGCCGCGGGCTAAATAGTCAGGGAGAAGCTGCACTAAATAAAAGCAGCGGAAGGGGGTGCTTATATTTAGTCAGGGGGATATCCCACCCCATTTTACCTTCCTACCCCCCATGCAATTCATTCGGATAAAAAAATAAAGTACTTCCGCGCATAATTTTTAATTTTTTGTTTGCACCAAATTACACTATTGCTAGAGATCTTTAATTCGATACCAAAAAAATTGAAAAATTTTATACTTTAGAATTTTACATTGTTGGCTTGTTGAGTTGCTTTCCAATATCCTTCGAATAAAAAAATAAAGTACTTCCGCATATAATTTTTTATTTTTGTTTGCACCAAATTAAACTACTAATAGAGATCTTTAATTCGATACAAAAAATTTCAAAAAAAATTATACTTTAGGATTTTACATTGCTCGCTTGTTGACCTGTTGAGTTAATTTTAATATTTAATATTCTTAATTTATACATAAAAGAATATTTAAATGAATTATTTAATATAATTTATAACAAAACAATTAATTTTGGTATTTATATAATTATATAAATACATAATCTAATATATGCATTACCAAGGGCAATAAGTCTTTTGACATGATTTTACATCATCTGCCCTCCTTATCCCTCCTTTTTATCCCTCATCCAAACCATGGACTATTTAATCATTCATTCTTAACTGTCACATCAATGTGGATCCATCCTTCTTATTTAATCCCCCTTATTATTTAATCCCTCCAAAATCAATACGTCATCCAAACGGGCCGTAAGTAACGTAAGAGACTCCCTTGAACTTCAGTTAAGGTACATTATGTAGAGACCAGAGATGCATAAGGCTACAGACGAACTGAATCGAGCCAAGTTTTAAAATGTTCAGGTTCGTTCGTTAAGTTTTTAAGTGAACTCGAGTCAAGCTTGAACTCAATGAAAATTTGACGAGCTGAGCTGACCTAGGTTTGAGTCGAACTCGAACTTGTTCACGAGCCTAAATGAGTAAAAAATATTAGACTTTTATGCTTTCATACAAGTCTAGAATTTCAAAAAAATAAAATATTTTGGGATAAATAAGTTCATACATATATAAAAGTATAAAAACATTAAAATTTAAGTTTATAGTAATAGTTTTAAAAGGTTATTTCTGTTCCAATTATAAAATTTTCATTATTTACATGTAATTTTTTTTTTTTATAAAAGAGAAATATCTTATTGAACCAACTGTGTTGCCGCCATCACATGGAAGAAACACGCCAGCGACTGACGAAGACCCAAAAGAAGTTAACCTGTCACGCCTTAGTTCAGGCCTACAGAACATAGCACAGTTATACCTAACAAGCACAAACTACAGTTTATCAAATAAAATAGAGATGCACAAATCCAGATAGAGCGGGCTCTATGGACACCAACAAGCAAAATCTAGCCGACAAAAAAAAAGAAGCAAAATATAAAGGAAGAATAACCACAAAAGCACCTGCAAAACAAACAATTAGAGAAAACAAATCTATAAGGGATACTACTGTAGCATCCATCTTTTGTGGTGTGCGAAACACATGAGGGTCGCTGCAACTATCCTCAATTTCATGCGATCGTTCACGCTTGTGCTTTGTATACATGTAAAAGTTTAGGTGTCAATTAAGGGGTGGGGGTTAATTAAGGGGTGGGGGTGGGGGTGGGGGTGGGGGTTAATTAATTAACGGCTTTATAGTTTAAGTATCTAATTGAAGTTTAATGAAGTTTGGGTGTCTATTAGACATTTCCTTCAAAGTTCGCGGGATATTTTGAGATTTTTCCAAAAGAAGTCCGGCTTTATAGCTTTACTAGGGTTGTGTGAGCCGTGAGGCCGTTATTCACTGTCATTTTTCCATTTTTGGTGGGATCGCAGATCGATTTCTCTGCAAAATTGAAGATAGCCATCAACGGAAGAATCCATGGAGTTCTTCCTTTTCCATGTAAGGAAGAACTTGGATGGGTTTTCTGTAAGGAAGAAAGTAGTAAGGTTTCTTCCTTGGTGTGACCATTGGGATCTGAATCTTGGATGGGTTTTCTGTACCCAACAGGACCACGAGATCTCTCTCTCTCTCTCTCTCTCTCGGCAAGTCTTTCTTTGCTTTCTTCTTAGTTCTTGCTCAACATCAATTTTTGCGGACTGTAATCTCAACGTTTGGGCGATTCCCAATGGTTGGTATTGAGTTGTAAGCAAAGTCCGCCCCTCCAATTGTCTTCAAAGTTTCTTGGGTGACTAGTTCAACTTTGGGCAGCCACAACGACATGGGAGGGGCGGACTTTGCTTAGAACCCAATACCAACCTTTTGCTCTTGATCCAACATATAGCACGATTCAGAGACACTGGCTTTGTGAGTATACCATGAATATGTGTTGGGAGTATAACTTCAGGTTTGTCACTGATTCAGGCATTTTTTGAATTTCTTGTTACTAACATTCTTTTTTCCACTCTTTATTTTACATGTAAATGCTTGTTAGGCGCAGGATGATGCCTTCCTTTTTCACAAAGCTGAGCCAATTATGGCATTTTTTGAATTTCTTGTTATTAACACTAGTTTTGATGATGTAAGCAGGTGTAATGAGTGGAGAGAGAGAGAGAGAGAGAGATAGAGATAGAGATAGAGATAGAGATAGAGATAGAGATAGAGATAGAGATAGAGATAGAGATAGAGATAGAGATAGAGATAGAGATAGAGAGAGAGAGAGAGAGAGAAATGAGGGAAATGAGGGAAATGATGATGTCAACAAAACTAAAACAAAATTAAAACCTCAAACCGAACAGGGCCTATATAGTTTAGTTTTAGCTTGTATGATTATTAGGTGATGGTTATTCCATCTCTTTTCCATTCATAGCATCACCTATGAGCATGAACCTAAGCTTTCCCTTTCGCAATGAAGTAGTTTGCCAAATAGAGAACTGCAATGCAACATTAGTTAAGAAGCAGATGAACGATCAAATGGGAATTTTAAGAATTGAAAGAAGATGCAATAGTCCAGAATATTAGTGAGTTTTCTTGGCATGAAGACATTCTGGCAAAGGGAAAAAAAATCTCCCGAAATAAAGGATACATTGGACCTTGAGGGGCTTTTGTTTCCTTGGGCACAGGAAGGCTGCCATATTGTAAAACAAGTTCTTCCCCTCCTCAATTGTGCTGTTAGAGTATCCTGAGAGGAATTAGGAGTTAACTTTCTTTGCTTTCTTCTTTTTTTTTTTTTGCTGAACCTCAAATTTTCATTTACAGATACTTTTGTGGACTTTAATCCCAACATTTGTGCAATTCCCAAAGTTAGAGACAATATTGGACATGCTCTCCAAAAAATGATGCTATTGTCTTCAAAGTTTATGGGGTGCCTTGTTCAATTTTGGGCAGCCAAAAAAACATTGGAGGGGCGGACTTTACAAAAAACATTTGACTTCGATCTTTGTGGGTGTGGGTAGGTCCCGCAAGTGGTATTAAGATACACTCCTCTTATTTGTCTGCACATTACACGAGATGCAACAATCCAGAGCCTTGATGAGTTGTGTTGATGCAAAGGCATTCCTACAAAGAGGAAAAATCTCTCCAAATAAAGGACATCATTGGACCTTGGGGAGTTTTGTTCCCCTTTGAAACAGTACGGCTGCCATATTGTGTTAACTGTTGGACTACCAGTGTTCTACTATCTTCCTTTTTTTTTGGATAACCGAGGAACATCCCTCCATCAGGCCACTAATTGGACCCACGGCACAACCCAAACCTTGGAGGGAGCTGGCGCAACCCGCACCAGTCACGGCCCCCACTTAGCATAGGTACTCACCTTGCTGGGAATTGAACTCCTGACCAAGGGGATTACTCCCAAAGTCAGGCACTCGCCCTAACCGCTGGGGCAACCCCTGGGTGTGTTACTATCTTTCTCTTGAGTGTAAATTAATATCATGAAAACCTGCTACAGATTGGGAAAATGAACCTCCGCTTATTGTTTGTCAAATCACTAATGCGGATTCTGAACTTGGCTTATATTTGTTATAGTTTCTTTGTAGCACATGAAGAATCCAAACTTATTTATCGAAGAGTGGCTCGGTCCTTTTTTTTAGTAAGTGCTAACCAGGTATGCCAACAAATTAGCGTCAATGCTTTGAACAGAGTCATGTTCCATTCACATGTTTGGACTATCAGTTTCTGCAGAGACCCCGTTAGTTTGCTGTTGCTGTTAATCTTATCTGAAGTTGTCTCACTTCTTCGGTTTGACAATGTTAAGAGAACCCAAAATTGTTAAAGCTGTTACCTTTGCAAAACTGTTCCATAACTCAGCTGTGTGGAGTGAGTTTAGTGTCTTTGAAGATCGACAACTTCATGTTATTTGTGGGAGTTTTTAAATACCCATTCCCGTATCCAAAAGTATACTCTCTTTGTTTCTCCGACTGGAATTATTTGTCTTTGTCAAACAAGAGGCGATAGTCCAGAATCTTTGTGAGTTTTCCTGGCATGAAGACATTCTAGCAAAGGAAAAAAGACATCTCTTGAAATAAAGGATACATTGGACCTGGAGGGGCTTTTGTTCCCTTGGGCTCAGGAAGGCTGCCATATTGTAAAACAAATTCTTCCCCTCCTCAATTGTGCTGTTAGAGTATCCTGAGAGGAATTAGGAGTTAACTTTCTCTTCTTTCTTGTTATTTTTTGCTGAACCTCAAATTTTCATTTATGTGGACTTTAATCCTAACATTTGTGCAATTCCCAAAGTTAGAGACAATATCGGACATGCTCTCCAAAAAATGATACTATTGTCTTCAAAGTTTATGGGGTGCCAAGTTCAATTTTGGTCAGCCAAAAAAACATTGGAGGGGCGGACTTTCCAAAAAACACTTGACTTTGATCTTTGTGGTTGTGGGTATGTCCTGCAAGTGGTATCAATAAAAAATCCTCTTATTTGTCTGCACATTACATGAGATGCAACAATCCAGAGCCTTAATGAGTTGTGTTGATGCAAAGACATTCCTACAAAGAGGAAAAATCTCTCCAAATAAAGGACATCATTGGACCTTGGGGAGTTTTGTTCCCCTTTGAAACAGGACGGCTGCCATATCAAAAAAATTGCCTCTCCTTAATTGTCCTGTTGAAGGTATCCTGTGAGGGAATATGAGTTAACTAGTCATTAAGGGACTCCTATGCCACGTTCTCGTTGACCTGGCATTCATTTGCGTCTTACACCTTTGCAGTTGAAGAACTCTCTGAAATCAAATATGGTTGAATGCTGACTCACAAGTTTTCAAAGATCATTTCCTCATAGGCTACTTCTGCAAGGTGAATGTTCCACAAACCCTTGTCAATCATATGGGCGTACATTTTCTTTACTTTGCTTGGCTTTGCTCTGACCCTACTTGTATATATTGACTACGTTTTTTGAGATACAAATTTCAGTGTTTTCAAGATTCCTGCCATGTTTTGATTCGTAGAAACACTGTGAAATGCAAGTGAGTCCAACCTCTATTGCAATGTTAAATCTGGATTTTTTTCCCCCCTTTTATAATACAAAAGTGATTGATTCATACAAGTATCCTAACGTGAGAACTTTTATAACAGTTTAGGGATGACAATATTGAAGCAAGAATGACTGCCTCCCTGGGACTTAATATGGTGTTGAGCTCGGTGTGCAAAATTCATGAGCTACCCTTGGCTATGACACGGGTCCCTTGCAGTGCTTGCAAGGGTTTACTGCAAGGCCAACTTGGGTCTGAGGTTGTAGCATTTTGTGATCACAGATATTTTGGCCATTGTGACTTCTTAAAAGTCAGCAACTGGAATCACTTAAGAAAGGGAGATGTTGTCGGTCGTGTGCTTTCATCTCCTTACATGTTATACTGCTCGGACATAACCCAACTCAGCTTAGCTTAGCTGAGTACCCCCTGGTACCATGTGCACGATGGTGCAACGTCAGTGGGTGGTTCACAATATGCTTGCAGAGTAGTTACTCTGAAAATGAAGTTTACTTACTAGAGTTCTTTTTGCCTGTGAGTAGTAAAGGCGATGAGAATATACTGACCACATTGAGCATGATATTGGGAATGATGGAGAAATTTTTTGAAACTTTCTGGCCAAGAACTGGGGGAAATATTGTCAGTTGGAGTTATGGATTTTTGGAATGGTCAAAAGATTCATTTTGTTCAAATGATCCAAGCTCCTAGATTTTCTCCTAGTTCAGAACTCTTTTTCTCTGGAGGATATCCTTAAATGTTCACAAATGAGCCAAAACAATGCTGCAAGGGAGCTCAAAGGGTACACTCTCAAAATTATAACTAGACAGTGTAATTCATGACTACACTCTCTAAATTTGAAATCTTGCTTCTTGTCCCGATTGAAAATTATAACTAGACAGTGTAATTCATATAGAAATTGTTTGGATTTTGGTAGAAGAGAGCAGAGGGTATTTTGTCATCTCTGAAATTTCCCTTTTGCAGTTAGCCTATCCACATTGAAGCGTGTTTATAGGGAGTATGGCATCCATCGCTGGCCAGCCCACAAGATATACATGGTTTGTTCCTCTCGGCCCCTGCCTGTTGAGGATCAGAATCAAAGCCCGGAAATGAATTCTGATATGCTGTGCATACCATAAAGTTTAGGTTGTCTTCGTCACCTAGATTAGTAGAGTTGCAGCAAGAAGTGGGTAAAAGGCTGAACCTGGAGGCTGAAACTTATTTATGTCCAGTATGAAGATGAAGAAAACGAGTTGATTTTAATAGCTTGCGATGAGGACTTGCAAGCTTATATATGCCCTTCTATATCGCTGGGCCGCACTTCGACTATGGTACTGCTCAAGCCTAAGCAGCCAATTACTAATGTAAGCATATATCCAAATTGCCCTTGTTTTGTAAGCATCTGGTGGCACTGCTGCCTTAATGTTCTGCACTTGATGTTCTTTTTTTGGTACTTTTGTGTATACAAGAAGTCGGTAAAATGTGAGGGATTTGTTCTCTTTATCTTTTACCCCCAACTCCTATTCCTGCCTCTGCTGTTGTATCATATGCCTAGTCTTTATTTGATCTAAATTGTTATCAACGGTTAGAACTGATTTGGAAGCGGAAAAAACTTGGTAAATGGAAGAAATCATGGAAACCACAAGAGATGGATAGAGAGGTATGTAACCAAAGACCTTTTGGTTTTTAGCCAAGCATTGCCAAGTCTCAGTTTGATTGAGAAAATACTGCCAAAAAAAAAAAAAAAAGGGCGTTAAATGGTGAGAGACAGAAGGCTAGGAGAGTGTTTCCTAGTTGAGAAGGTTCAGGCAGAGCTATTCCCTGCCATTGTGGGAGCCTGGAAATGAGTTAAAAGCCCTCTCCAAATTACTAACCTCACTCCAAAATGGGAGTGTCAAAATTAAGTCCGTATGTGAATTGGGAGTGTCAAAATTAAGTCCGTATATGAATTGATTTAAGCAGTCCCCTTTTACGGCGGTTAGTAATTTGGGGAGCGTCAAAATTAATTTCCTAAATTAAATGGGAACCTATAAGACAAAATTGCAAATTTGTCGAGTTGTTCTTTCCCAGTATTGGACACTCCCAGTCGCATTAACAAGATGATGACTCCATGGTTTAATGATGACTCCATTGAAATATCTTCTATCAACCTTTTGAAGAGGGTATTTCAATTTTCAACATCAACAATAAATTTTCCATGAATTGGTCCAGCTTATTTTCGCCTAAAATGTTAAGTATGCATTTTGTTTTTTTTTAGTTTTAAAAAGTCATTTGTTTTGGGCTAATAAGTAACTTCTACAGTCTTTTAAGCCAAAATAAGTCAAAAAAGTTTTTGTTTTTCCCTCTAATAAGTCAAAAAGCAAAAAACATACTTAACTTTTTAGGCCAAAATAAGCCTGAAGGAAGAAATAAATAAATAAACAAATAAGCAATTATAACAAAACGGGTTAGACAATCTACAACTCATTACTTATACAATCCAATACCATATCTTTTGCTACCCTCTCCATTTCATAAAGTTAGTCTATTACGAAAAGACGTGCAATTTTCGGACCAAAAATAAAATACTTTAACACACAGTTTTTCGAATTTCTTTGCACCAAATTAAATATCTCAATGAGTAGTTTAATTTGGTGCAAAAAAAAAAAGCAAAAAATTAAGAGCAGAAGTACTTTATTGTTGTCCGAAAATTGCTCGTCTTTTCATAGTGGACTAACTTTATGGGACGGAGGGAGTGTTATCTTTTAGGTTTTGTTCATGGAAAGAAAAGAAAAGTACTGCAAGAATATAGATTTTTTTTTTTTAATCCAACTATGAGTACACCATTTGATGTACATATGTGGGATCCATTTCGGGGTTCACAAAATGATCGGAGCCGTTCAATTTGTTTAAAATATTGTTTAAAGGGTCTCGTAAACAAATCAGCTCATTCATATATCCGTAAGGACTAGATCAAATCATTGAAAAAAAATTCCCGCTAATTCAGGGATGAAAAGTGATCTACCCCTAGCCAATGTCTGAATGAGCCAAATTTTTAAAACACGTTTTGAACAAATTAAACAACTCAAATCATTTGTTGGGAACTCAAAAGTAGGTCCCTTGCAATATAGTGTCCATTTAGTGTGTATCAAATAATAAACCCGTCTTCTTCTTCTTCTTCTTCTTCTTCTTTTCATTTCTTTTTGGAGCTTATGCCTCTAACTTTTCCACTAGTAGTATTTGTTTTTCCTCAAAACTTGTCCAAATATACAGGATGTGACGGTTTTAGTTTTATCCTATACAATCCGAAATCACTACTTTTTTAGTTTTCATAAATTTCTTTTTACTAAGTAAATGCATACAAGAAAATGCAATTCTTTTTTTTAATGGTGGTTGGGAATGCTCCATGGATTTGGTTGCATAATGACGCTCCTTGCGACCGTTCTAAAAGCAGACTTGCGGGTGTGAATCGGAATACTATAAAGGTAGCTATTTATAGACAAAACAATGCCCCTCTTTCCTCCCTCAAAACTTTCGGCGCACACACACACCACACACTCCTTGGCCGAAACTTTCCCATGTGGGAGAATAAATGGTGCACTAAATGTGCACATGGGAAGTACACAAGTTGTTCCAACTCACACTCTATAGTTCTAGGCTAGGTCCTAGGTTCAATACTTGCAAGTTAAGTAAATATGGGGACACAAATAGGAACCAACGTGGGAAATGATAGTGGGGGAAAAATTATGCCTTTTGTTGTGTAGGTTTTTGCACGGTCACCTTAGTTATGGGGTGTTTTTAGGGCTTATACACACAATATGCATGTGAATGCAATAAATAGCTAAGGGGTAGCCTTAGTGGGCTAATAGTAGGGGGAATATTCTCCCTTAAAACATGGAACCATGTTTCATGGAGACTTGGAGGCCAAGGCCTAGTCTAGATAGGTCTAGGTTGTGTAGATTGTGCTCAAATGCATGTATTGTGTGGGTATGTGTAGGTTACTCCTAAAATAGCAAGGCTTTTCTAACTAGTTTTGGGTACAAAATCTTAGCTTAGGAAACTTCCCTCAAGCATCACTTACTTGCACAAGTGAACAAACATTAACTCTTGCATGTGCAAGAGTACACATCACATGCATGCACACACACTCTCTCTCTCTCTCTCTCTCTCTCTCTCTCTAACTTGGTCAAAGGGCCAAGTTCTAAGGTATAGTGGGGAGGGAACCAAGGCGTACCGTTATAGTTGGATGGTGTAATGGCGGTGGTTGGGGTGGTTCCGAGTAGCCTCTGGGTACTACGGTAGTGTAACGGACGTGTTACTCGGTCTCGCACGCTTGCATGCATAGCTAGAATTCTAGTTATTCAAATTAAAAGGATTAATTAATAATTTAATAGAAAAATATTCCAATTAATAGGAAAATAAAATTAATTATCGGATTATTAAACGAAATTTTTATTTACGAAAATTCGGGTCGTTACATCCACTGCTTGTTTCGTGGTGTGGCCACGATCTCATACGGGGTCCCTTGTTAGGTCGGGTTTGAACTCGCCAAAGTGCTAATCCGGGGCGGGTCATTATAGAAAGTGTTCATATAGTGGCTCCGCCACTAAGTATATACGAGACCATATTTTGAGACGATAATTTTATTTCTAACATTATTGATCTAATTACCAAATGATATGCCTTCCATTAAAAATAAACAAAATTGGGATAGAGCTCATTTGGAAGGGGAAAAAACTTGGTAAATTGAAGAAATCAATGAAACCACAAAGAGGTTGATACAGAGGTATGCAACCAAAGACCATCTGGTTTTGAGCTAGGAAATTTGTAAAGTTCTTCTCTTCCATTTTGGACACTCAGCCATGTTTACTAGATGAGGCCCACTAGGTTGAATTATGTGTCAGTAGGTCATGGACTAGTGCTTTTCTTGCTTAGAGGTCTCAGAAAAGTAAAGTGAATGTGAGCGTCTCCTTTGAGCATCTCTCTCTTATTCTTGTTTTTCTTACATTTGCATAAAAGTTTGAATAAAATGTTTCATTTGATACTCCTTCCATCCCCAAATAAAAATAAAGTATTCTCTCCGTCCCAATTTATTTGCTTGGCCCTTTTAATTAGAGAATGATGATTTTAAGAGGACAAGGAATGATGACATTCAACTTCAAATTGACAGGTATTAATTACTTACATTACCCGTATATTCTAATTTTTTACCACAATCATTGGTATTAAGTATTAACTAGGGATAGTTTGGGAAAACTAAAGTTTTTTTACTTAGACTTTTCTAGAGGGACAAATATTTTGGGACATTAAAAAATGGAAAGAAGGACCGGCAATTTGGGACGGAGGGAGTATTTTATTTTAGATTGTCCCTTATAAATATATATTTTGAAAAGTTAACGGGTAAAAATTTGTACAATCATTATTTTCCCATTCTCAAAAGTTAACGAGTAAAGAGTTAATATGAAAGTGAAAGATGATTTTAGAAAGTGGAAGTAATAATTGATGGGAGATGTGTAAAAGTTAATTTGAAATATGTAATGATAATGTTTTTTTAATAAGTTGAATTTACAAAACTATATATATATATATATAGAGTCCCGATCTAGTCCGGGATCCCTAAGTCCGGGACTCATAGTTCCGGACCAAATTTTCATGATCCGAACCGTCAAATGTGTTTAAAACGTGTTTTCAAGGGTCCCCGCGAGAAATCATCCAAAAAAAATACCAGGAAGGGCTTGATCTAAGCAGTTTTTCATAAAACTATATATGTACAATTTTTGTGAAAAACTGCTCGGATCAAGCCATTCCCGTTCATTTTTTTTTATGATTTCTCGCTGGGACCATTAAAAACATGTTTTAAACACATTGGACGGTTCGGATTATGCAAAAACAATTTTTAAAACCTTCAAAACACCAAAAACCCTTCAATCCGGGATCCTTGACTGGATCACCGGTGTATATATATATACGGGTACTCTCCAGTCAAGGATCCCGGATTTCCCGGATTGAGGTGTTTTGATGCCTTTAAAAATTGTTTTTGGAAAATCCGAGCCGTCCAATGTGTTCAAAAGGTGTTTTCCAAGGCCCACGCGAGAAATCTTCAAAAAAAAATACCGAGAAGGGCTTGATCCAAGCAGTTTTTCGCAAAAACTGTATATTTTACAGTTTTGCGAAAATTGCTTGGATCAAGCCCTTCCCGGTATTTTTTTTGAAGATTTCACGCGTGGACCTTGGAAAACACCTTTTGAACACATTGGACGGTTCGGATCATGAAAATTTGATCCGGAACTATGAGTTCCGGACTGAAGAGTCCCGGACTAGAGAGTTCCTCTATATATACATATATATACGCCGGAGATCCTGTCAAGGATCCCGGATTTCCCGGATTGAAGCATTTTGAAGCATTTAAAAGATGTTTTTGCATGATCCAAGCCGTCCAATGTGTTCAAAAAGTGTTTTCCAAGGTCCACGCGGGAAATCTTCAAAAAAAAATACTGGGAAGGGCTTGATTCACGCAATTTTTCGCAAAAACTGCATATTTACAAAATTGCGTGGATTAAGCCATTCCCGGTATTTTTTTTTAATACTGGTGGGGTGCACTCTAGCATTGTAACATTGTTTGGAAGTACCTAATTGCCGAATAAATTTGGGCCGTGGATTCCGAGATTTAACAGAATTAATGTGCGAATTTTGTTTTTGTTTTTTGAATCCGACATACTTTTAATGAGGAAAGAGAGAGTATCGATACAAGCCGTTAGGTATTAGAATTCACTGTTCAGATTTGTTCAACGTAAACACCGTATTCATGGCTCATGCGTGAATAAGTATTTCTCTGGGCATTTATTACTGGTGGGGTGCACTCTAGCTGTGTTTGGAAGTATCTGATTGTCTACTTTTCGTTTAGTTTAATGTGGCGTGTTGGGCTGAGTCAAAGACGCGTCAATATTTTTTTATTCACACCTGATTTGACTTCTACAAATTTGTGTGCATTATTGGGATTTATCGTTGCATGAGGAAGAAAAAGATAAAGTTTAAGCCGGGTCACTGTCTTAACAGAGTATAACAGCGAAAGGTGCTGTGTGGTGCAGGGCATCCGGCCTTGTGGGTTTTGCTTGCATCTCCATTTCTCTCTGCAAAAGTTGAAGATGGCCATCAACGGAAGAGATTCTAATGGCGATGCCAATAGAAACCTTGAAGAACTTGAGGATGACTATTTACCTCCCAATTTCAAGGAATACTTGCGACAGGAAGAACTCAATTCGTCGCGACATAAACTGGAACGGTTTGGGGTTTCGTATTTTGGATGGGTTTTCTGGAGCCAAAAAGACCACGAGATCGAACCGTCTCTCTCTCGCGGCAAGTCACCTCTCTCTCTCTCTCACAAAAAAAAAAAGGTTTCTTTTACTTTCTTCTCATTTTTTGGCTCAACCTCTATTTTTCATTTACAGATAATTGTCCGGGCTTTAATCCCAAAGTTGGTGCGATTCTGAATGTTAGAGACAACATCAGAGATGCTCTCACACAAATGATACTAAAGTTACCAGAATTGAATTCGTGCCTAGTTCAATTTTGGGCACCCATAACAACATCGGAGGGGCGGACTGTGCTTGTATCCCAATACCAACCTTTTGCTTTTGGTACCACAACTAGAATGTCCGTTAGACAGAAGCTTAGTGAGTATAAGATGAAGGTGTGTAGGGAGTATAGCTTCTTTTACGCAGATGCAGAGAGTCGAGAAGAACAACTTGGGCTTCCTGGCCGTGTGTTCCTCCATAAGTACCCTGAATCCACTCCGGATGTGAAGTATTACTCGACTAAAGAGTATCCACAACGCGACCTTGCTCTACGTTGCAAGATAACTGAATCTTGGGCTGTGCCAGTGTTTGAACATTCCAGCCGGACCTGTGTTGGGGTACTTGAGATTGTTGATCTGTATTCTGGAAAAAAATTCACTAACCTGGATGATTGGGAATTCAAAGTTTTTAAGGTAAATGCACGTTCTTTCGAAATATTTCTCCTTGGAAGATCAAATGGGATATGCCGACTATGTAATAGTTTTAAGCATTTAAACTACTAATAACTTATGAGAGTTATATATGAATATTTTAAAATTAATGAACGGTGCATAGCATCACTTACGAGCATGAACCTAAGTTTCCCTATCACTAGGGAGTAGTTCGCCAAATAGAGAACTGCAATGCAAAATTAGTTAAGAACCAGATGAACTATTGAATGGGAATTTTAAGGATTGAAACTAGATGCAAATGCAAAATTAGTTAAGAAGCGGATTAACAATTGAATGGGAATTTTAAGGATTGAAACAAGATGCATTAGTCTAGAACCTTAGTGAGTTGTCCTGATATGAAGACATTCCAGCAAAGGGAAAAACCTCTCTCGAAATGAAGGATACATTAGAGCTTGAGGGAGTTTTGTTCCCTTGGGCACAGGAAGGCTGCCATATTGTAAAACAAATTTTCTCTCTCCTCAATTGTGCTGTTAGAGTATCCTGAGAGGAATTAGGAGTTGACTATCATTTGGGGACTCCCGTTCCAAGTTCTCATCAACTTAAGTCATTCATTCTAATTTGTGTGAAACACCACTGCAGCTGAATTCTCAGGAAGCAAATCTGAACTAGTGTATTGCTAAACATGTCAGTAAGCTAACAGTCTCCCTTGAATTTTGGTTGACATACTAAACTTGTTTTTGTCGGAAGCTTGTGTTCCTTCCGAAAGAAATATTAATGTGTTTGAATGTTGACTTACAAAATTACCAAGATCATTTACTTATGGGCTTGGACTTCTGTGAGGCAAATGTTGCACAAACCCTTATCGCATATGTGGATGTGCATTTTCTTTACTTCGCTCTGACGAGTGGCCCTACTTGCATATATTTGGCATGTTTTTTCAGAAACTGTATTTTAGTGTTCTCAAGTTTTCTGAGTTGCATAATTTCATTCCCCTGCAGGAGTTTGGTCTTCAATGTTCTGATCAATATAAAATCTGTGAAATGCAAGTGAGTGGTGAACCCTGATTCACTTTTATTGTTTTTTTCCTTGTATTACTGTAAGTGATTGGTACATACAAGTATCTTGACGTAAAAAGAACTTTTAAAACAGTGCAGGGAGAAAATAAAAAGAGAAGGACTTACACCTGCCTTCCAGGAACTCCACTGGGCGTTGAGGTCGGTTTGCGAAATTCATAAGCTACCCTTGGGTGTGATATGGGTCCCTTGTGGTGCTTGCAACGGTTTACTGCAAGGCCCAGTCTGGTCTAGGGATGGCTTCTTTACGGGTATAGAAAAATATGAACACACACATTCTCCCCTCAATGACTTCTTAGGAGTCGGGAAGAACCGTCATTTAAGAAAGGGATGGGTTGCCAGGACGGTACTTTCATCTCCTGACATGTTATACTTCCCGGACCTAACCAAACTCAGCGTAGATGAGTACCCCTTAGTACCCTATGCACGAATGCACAAATTCCGTGGTTGGTTTATAATATGCTTGCAGAGAGGTAACACTGGAGATGACATTTATGTACTCGAGTTCTTTTGGTCCTCGAGCAGCAAAGACAATCAGGACATACTGACAAGATTAAACAAGATATTGGGAACGATGGAGGAAAAATTAGAAAATTTTCGGTTTGCTTCTGGCCGAAAACTGGGGTATAGATCATCTGTTGAAGTTATCGATGTTCAGAATGATCAGAAAATACATTCTGTTCACGAGATCCAGTCTGATAGAACTTTTTCCGATGTGGATTCTGAGCCGTCTTTTGAGCTATCCTCATCTAGTGTAAATATGGTGATGTAAATATGGTGATAGGCAAAATATGGACATTGTACCACAAGGCTGGCTGTCTCTGCTGTCTAGATTTGTAGAGCTGCGGCAAGAAGTGTATGAAAGGCTGAACCTGAAGGCTGGAGATTACAATGTCGGGTATATAGATGAGGAAAATGAGCTGAATTTAATGTCTTCCGATGATGACTTGCATGAATTTTTAGACGCTTCCATATCACATCAGGGCAACAACTCAACTGTGAGACTGCTTGTGCCGAATAGCCAGTTACCAACTTGAATCCTTAAATTATGCATGTATCTATTTTTTTGTGTGTTTTGCAAGCATCTGTTGGGACTGTTGTTCTATACATCTGCACTTGATGATTTCTTTTTTCTTTTGCCAGCATATAATCCTATTAGCAAGATGATGACGCCATGGTTGAATGATGTGTTAGTAGGTTTGGATAATACTTCCGTGGGAAAAGTTACAGCATGTTTGGATTTTGTCTCAGTTGAATTGGCTTCAACAAGTTCAGAAAGTTCGGTGGTGGTATGTGTTGGGTTGGTGCTCAAATGGATATTGGATTTTGATGGCAACAGGTGAACTTGTTGCAACTAAAGATGTGTCCGGGGTATAACTCTACGTAGATGCAGAGAGTGGAGAAGAACAACTTGGGCTTCCTGGCCGTGTTTTCTGCATAAATCCTTGAATCCACTCTGCGCGTGGAGTATTACGCTCTAAAGAGTATCCACAATGCGAGTGGTGGATCTTGGGCTTTTCCAGTGTTTGAACATCCCACCGCAACATTGTGTCGTGGTACTTTATTGTTTTTGAACCAAGAAAACATAAGATATCATTACTAAGAACGAATGATTACAAAGGTGAGGACAGACAAAATATAAGGAGACCTCACATTTTGTTAAGTGGACTCGATGACAATGTCATTACAATCCAACAAGATCAAATACACATACAACCCCAAATACAAGCAAAACAAACACAACCCGACATTAAAACACAAACCATTAGACCAAACAAGCCCCCAACGCCAACAAAACAAACAACACCTGCAAATAAGATAAAGGCACATAAGCACAAGTTAGTCAATGTAAAGCACAGCGTTGAAGACAACAGAAGGTGTGAGGGTCGCCATAGCTATCTTCAATGGCTCTCTCCCTTTTCCGCTTAAACCCAACCGGGGCTCGTCTCTTGGGCCTTGGTTGCGGCTTCCTCTCCTCTTGCACTGACCTTGGTTTTTCGATTTGTGTGACCGCCTTTGATGGTACTTCGGTGGTGGTTCCAGTTGCTCAAGGGTGGGGGTGGTGGCTGAAGGCTTGGAGATTGGGCTTTTTGGTTTGGGCTTTCAGGTCTTATTTGGGTTGTATTGCTTAGGATACGATGCCATCATTCCTTGCCTCTTTGGTCTTTGTATTAATTCAAAGATTATAAAAAAATTTGCCGTTAAAAAAAGAAGCTAATTGAGGCCCACACCTAATGGGCCCAAGCCCAAGTCCAAAGGGGCACAATGCCCAGATAGAAAAAATACAACACAAAAAACCTAAGACACCCCCAAATATCAGCTGCTATCGCCGACAGGCCCTGCCACCACGGCCGCTTATAGCGAGGTAAATGTTGCCACACCATCGCCAAAATCCCAAGGAACATGCCCCTGTTGCTAACCCGGAGAATGGCTCGACCGCCTCACCATAATAGGCCAAATCCATCCGCTCAATGACAACCCTCATACTGCTGCCCCATTGTGCTTTACGGCTGCTTTTAGTATAATCAATATAAGATAACATAAATCATTCAGTATGATCTGCCAAAAATAAGTTAGTTGATTGAAGTTGTTTAGTTCCTCCAATTGACAAAGAATTATTCCCTTATAGCAAAAAATGCAAACTACTACTATTCTCTCTATCTATAATCCTTGTACTATAATTTGCAAAAAAAAAAGAAAAGAAAGAAATAACTCTTGTGCAAACACAAAGGGGAGAGCATTCTTTCCCCTAACGAACATGATTTAAGCATAACAATCAACGAAGTGGAAATCCAAATAACACATGCCATAACTGGAAAGAGAGCAACACTTTTTTGTTGAGCTGCGAAGAGAGTTTTGCCATGTCTATAGGCTGCACCTAAGACAAAATACACACAGGACAATCCAAAAACAAAAATGAAAAACTGAAAATAAAAGAGATATAAGTAATTCTTCAATTGCCGAACTCATTTCGATTTCAAACTCATTTCGTCACTGGAAAATTCTGAGAAAGGAACAAACCTAGTTACTAAAAAACAAGCCCCCTACAGCACTGCATTACTTGATCCATAACAACTGATAGTTTAGTATTTCATTTTCCCCCCAAGAAAACCAAGGAAAAGATAATTCCAAATTAGAGGGTCCTATGTTTCCCTTCTTTTTTGGTCACAAACCGGAAAGCAAACGGTAGTTGTCCTGTAAACTTAGACATTCGGCATTAAAACCTGTAAATTGCAAATTTAGGATTCGATCAAATCTTCTGATGCTCAAATGAAGTTTGCACATTACAAAAGATTCTTAAATTTCAGAAATTGAAAATTATAAAAATTGTTGAACTGTTACAATGATCAAGCGAAGCCTTACAATTCTAGAAAAAACAATTTCATTGAAACAACGCACAAACGGGCACAGCTTATGGAACGGAAAGAAAAAAGAATAGAGCAGAAGTTGAATGAGCAAAAAGAATAGAGCAGAAGTTGAATGAAGAACTTTCTAATGGTGTAAATAAACTGGTGCAGACCAAGTTATTTTTGTTCGCTCATTGTCCTTAATTTGGTACAAAAACTAATCCTATGGTATTCATGCAAGAAGCTATGGAACCAGTTCTCCCTCTTTTCTTCGGTTAGCAAAGCAGACATTTCACCAAAAGCATAAAAGAGGGCAAGTAGAAATGGCTTTTTGGGTAAGAAAGGAGAACATTTACCACCTGTATTTAACTCGACGTTCCCGAAGACAAAACAACAGTAAGAACAATCCACTCAACAAATTTAACATTAGCATTTTATAAAACACAAAAAATCCCCTTCATGTAACAAAGCCAATTCAATTTTGAAGTCCTAGTACAGTAGTTGAAACAACAAATTCGACCACGCCTTTTTCAGTATATGAGTAACTTGATTTTATATATGAACGAATTTCACATCACTTATGGCTCAGATTGTTTACGTTGCATTATAATAACATGGGAAGATCCTCTCTCAAAATTTTGGATTCCCTTTTTGTGTAGAGGGTTAGCTTCTATGGGTAAGCCTATTCAAGTTGCACAAAATTTCACCTTCTGTTATTGCTACTCCAAGTATGGACAGTATTTTTTATTTATGAGCTATCTAATTTGTGACTCCAATTATCTTTCGTCGCGGTTCCAGATGACGACAATGAGCTATGGGTAGAGAGAAGGAAACCAATGCCAAGATAAGCTAACAAATGAAGCTCTTGTTAGAGACTGTGGATTTATCGCGTTTAGTATTTATTATTCCCCCTTATTTTCTTTTGTTTCAATTATAAAAAGACACTAGTATAGATGTTCGTTTTGGCTCTCAAGAACTATCTATGATCTATCCCCTTTCTCAGTACAGTTTCTAATAATTTTTTTAATTATTACTCTCATTTCTCTCTCTATGTCTCACTCATTACCCGAAAAAACTCTCTTAAAAACCAAACCCAACATTATGTTCCTTTCAACACAAAAAAAATAATAAATAGTTTTATACGGTCTTAGTGTGAAATTATCGTAATCCAGAGGATAATTTTGCAAATATGATAGTTTCGGATGACAAGTTGTAATTAAGCCAAACTTAGTGGATTCGTTCCCCTCAGAAAATTCACAGGGGCTTGAGACCAAATGGGTTCCGACAATCCTTGAATTATATATAGCCTGTGGTTGACTGTGAGTGGAACTTCTTCCCAACAATTGAGAATGGCAGAAACAGTGGTTTACAGTTCCAGCTGCGGTGAAGAAGAAGAAGAATTCGATGGTGATTTCAAGGAATACATAGAGAGGGAACAACTGCAGTGGTCGCGACTGAAGAGTTCCGGTAAACCGGAGGATGCCTCTGCCGATTCCCTTTTCGTTTCTGATTTCCATTGGGAAGGCATTAGATGGGTCTTCTGGAGCCCACAAGACGGTGAGTGATTCAGCTTTCTCTCTTCCTCTTCTCCCCTTTCATCAGCTCACTACCCTTCAATCTCCTCTTGCGATTAAGATATTGATGTGCGGATAGTACTTTTCACCGGAAATTACTGATATTTCTATATGGCAATTAGATTTTGAAGCAATATGTGTGAATAAAAATTCGGTCTGTTGGAATTCGGTCTGTTGGACACCTACAGGAGTAAAGGACCCAAAACAATTTGATTCTAATTCAATTCATGAGGGATCATTAAGTAGAAAGTTCATATTCTTCAGTGATGGATTGGTTATATATAATCTGAATTAGGTTCTTTTTTTCAAACTTGATGTTGATTATATAATTATTCCGTCGATTTTGAGTTGTTATAAGATAACAAAGCATATTTTTCCAATATATAAAATCAAAATTCCAATTTCTTTGGCTAATACCCAAGTAGGATTGCTTACAAAGTTGAACCTATCAATGATCAAGTGCTCTCTGGTCGTCTGAAACCTTGCTATTGATGTTTATCCCAGTCAACCCTAAGTCCTTAATCGAACTTAGCAGGTTTAGCGGTTTTAGAACCATCAATGATTGGTGAACTGAATTATATGTGTAAGAAGTAAGTCTAGTAAGTAGTAAATGAGTAACCCCTTCCATTATCGCTGATTCATTTCAAATTGGTTTTTTTGATCTAGTTAGTTTTCATTTTCAGATAATTTTGCGGACTTCAATCCCAACGCCCCCGCCATTTCAGATGTTAAATTCAAGATCAGACAAGCTTTTCAAAAACTAATTTCGTACCCAGAACTGAACGAGTCCCTAGTACAATTTTGGGCACCCACAACAACATTGGAAGGGCGGACTTGGCTTACAACTCAAAACCAACCTTTCGCACTTGGTAAAACATACCATAGGACAGATAAACTGGGGCTTTGCAAGTATAGGATAATCTCTAACCAGGATAAATTTCGCGCGGATACGAAGGGTGGAGAAGAAGAAGAAGAACTTGGGGTTCCGGGGCGTGTGTTCCTCTATCAAACCCACGAATCAACTCCGAATGTGGAGTATTACTCTGTGAAAGAATACCCACAACGCCCCCATGCTTTAAGTTGCCCCATCAAAGCAACGTGGGCTGTGCCCGTGTTTGAAAATTCCGGCCAAACCTGTGTTGGTGTTCTTGAGCTAGTGTCTTCTTCAGAGAACATTGCATTTTGGTATCGCAAATCTTTCCTCGGCAATCTGTACCATGTTTTCCAGGTTTGTCATTATTCGACATTTTTTTTTCTGTCTTCATGACATTAATTAGTCCTTTCTTCTTGTTTTGAATCCTGTATTATGATTCTTTCCCTACTTGCAGAGGAAAATATTATGCTTCCTGTTTCATGAGAATTGAGAAATTGATTTTCTTGGTTCTAACTTGTAACATACGTACTTAAAGCTCCTTTTGGACTTTGGATAGATGTGGATTTGAACATATGGCAGAATTTTATTTTTTATCTTGAAATATATATAAGAGGCTTAGAGTTGAAGATGAATAAGAAGTAGAAGGGATTTAGTTGGATCATTGTTTACCTATAATCCTGAACATGAAGCTTTTCATATTACAAGTGTGAGGTGGTTATTTCTAATCTACGATGATAGTGCAGTCAAACTCAACGTCAGAATTCCTTTGTAAGCTATCAAATCTGATTCTGACCTATCTTATTGCATCCTAATCATAAATTCATTCCGAAATCCACAGCTATCCAAAACGTGCCTACTTTGTGTCACAACTATTCCTCATTCCACTTTGATCATGTAAATAAATAGGAGCATCTGTTGCTGCTGAAGGAAGCACTGTAATTTGTTTGTCATCAATGTGTGATACGTACAAGTCATGACCCAATTTTGGTATCAAACCACTTTCGAAAACTCATAAGAGTTTCCCTGAAATAGATCAGGTGCCATATTTATATTCATTGGTAGCTTTTGATATTTTGATTAGATTAATAGGTTTGAGTGCTGAATCTGCTGACCCACAAAATAATCAAGAACATTTCCGCAGATGTTTCGGCTCACTGTGAATTGAAATCGCGACGAGTGGTTCATATATGGTTGTACCTTTTCTTTTCTTTGGTTTATTTGGGTGATCTACGTGGATGTGGATGAAGATTCCTAACGGGCATGTCATTTTCATAAGTACTTATTTTATGTGTTCTAAATCTGGAAACGATTTAATATACCATCCTATTGTTTTTTGTTTTACCTTAATGTTATTCCCTATACTGATATCATCTCACACATTAAGTTGGTAATACCACATATCCTTAAAAGGCCAATTGTGGTTCACTTTAAGTGGAAACTTGTAAATCATTAATCGACCTTTCCGGTGGGCTTTCTTTTGTTCTTATTTACCGAAGGGCTACTGCCCGGAAAGTTCTGGCAACTACGAAAGAAAGACGTGCATGATATTATTTGCATATCTTTAATCATGCACTCAAACTGAATTCTCTAATGTGTTTAAGTTACGAAGAAAATATATTCTGCTTTTCATGTTAATTCAGGTTACTCATTTGCATCTTTCCATTCTCTGCAGGAGCAAGGTTTGCAATGTTTTGACTTATATAATCACTATGAAATACGAGTAAGTGGCAGGCAAACTATGATGCAATATCAAATCTGGTACTTTCTTTTCTCATAAATATATTGTTTGGAGCATGTCCTCACACTATCTGAAAATACTTTTAAAACAGAAGCAGTACGAGAATGAAGATCTGAAAACCGTCTTCACAAAAATCAGGATGCTGATGACAGCGGTGTGTGAGAATCATAATTTACCTTTGGCTTTCGCATGGGTGCCATGTGGTGATTGCAATGCTTTATTGCGAGCCCATAGTTTAGGATACTGCGAGAATGAGCAGTTTTTTGGTAATTTCATATTTGTCAGTCATGCGCATCGCTTAAGAAAAGCGCAGGGGGTTGTTGGGTGGCAACTTTCATCTCCTAACTTGTCATACTGCTCAGATGTAACCCAATTCAGCATAGCTGAGTACCCCTTGGTACCGTATGCACGACAGTGCAGATTAAGTGCTTGTTTTGCAATATGTTTGCAAAGCAGTTGCACTGCGAATGATATGTATGTGCTAGAATTCTTTTTGCCCTCGAGCAATAAGGACGGTGATGACTCATGGACCTCGTTGAGCAAGATATTGGGAACGATCAAGGAACTTTTTAAAAACTTCAAGCTTGCTTCTGGACAAGAGCTAGGGGAAGAATTATCCGTTGAAGCTATTGAATTTCCTAATGGTCAGAAACTTCATTCTGTTCATAGTATCAAGGCTGGTATACCTCTGCCTTGTCTTGAACCGTTACAGAATGGGGGAGGGACGATGCAGCTACGTTCATTGGATCAGCCATCAAGGGGAGCAATAAACAATGGCACGACTGTCGTCAGTACAGAAGGAAACAACATTAGCAGCCTTTTGCCTGTGCCTGAAGGCTGGCAAAATGGAGTAGTGACGATGCAACTGGATTCATTGGACCAACCATCAAAAGAAGCGATAAACTGTGAAATGAACTTCGTGAATACTGAGCGAAACTGCGTTCTTGTCACTAGTTCAGAAGAAGAAGAAGAAGAAGAAGAAGAAGAAGAAGAAGAAGGCACAATAAAGACACGAGAAAGGGACCACAGAAGTACTGGAGTCAAAATTGACATTTCTTTAGAGGATATCCTACGTTACTCAAGTATGACCCGCGACAATGCTGCAAGTGAACTCGGAGGTAAGAGTACACTCCCAAACATTAAATGCAGTGTTGCTTCTTACCCTGATTGTTTTCTCTTAGTAGACTTATTCTTCTCATCGAACATAAGGTAACTTCTTAATTTTTGCTTTTGCAGTTAGCATATCTACCTTGAGGCGTGCTTGTAAGGATTATGGTATCCATCGGTGGCCACCTCACAACACAGAAAACGTGCACCCCACTCCCCCTCTTCTTGTTGATAAAGAATCAATACCACAACTGAGTTCTGATCCGCCTTCTAATCAAACCTTAGTTACTGTTGCTCACATAAGGCCACATGATCCAGCATTCCAAGATGCTAATATGGTGACCATAAGGGCAAAATATGTCAATGATATTACGCTAAAGTTTCGGCTATCTACGTCATCGGGAATAGTAGAGTTGCAAAAGCAAGTGGCTAAGAGACTGAACCTAGACGCGGGAACTTATCATATCAGGCATAAAGATGAAGATGGTGAATTGATTTTATTAGCTTGCGACGAGGACTTGCAAGCTTGTATGCACACTTCTAAATCACTGGGCAAAACTTCAGTTGTGGTGCTGCTTGAGCCCAAATAGCCTATATCCATCGACCATCTTGTAGTTTTTAACAGCATTTGTTTTAATTCTGTGCTTTTCAAGTGTTTCATTCGTGGTAATGGTGCTGCCCCAAACGAAAGATCAGCGAATGGCGCTCTTCTTTGTTGTTCGAGTCTGTTGTATAATGTGAGGTATTTTTATCTTCCTTCCAATGCTTTATTTCCGGTGTTGTTTGGCTGCTTTTTAATTTGTTACACCCATTCTTGCTTGTGGTGTTGTATGATGCATACCTAGTCTTAACTTAATCAGAATAGATGAACATTACTCCGTCAGAAGGGGTTCGGTCTCATTTGAAAGAAGAGAAACAATCGTAGGAAGGAGAGAATGAAGGAGAACACAAGAAGGTTTTGGTGAACGGAGACCCCTCCATCTATCTTAGATACGGAGACTCGCTAAGGTTTTAAAGCAGCCAAATACACTCCCTCATCTATAAACGTTACCCAACTTGACTCCTATTAAATAATCGTTACGTGAGAGAGACTAATGTTATAAGTTAGACCAAAATACCCTTAAAGGATTAAGATGTGCTTGTAATTGGACTTAAAGGATTGACTAGTTTTTTTTACTGGTCTATGGTTCATTCCGGTTCTCTAAACCCAACCAGGCTTCAAAAGACTCATCTTCCTCTCCACACCCATCAAAACTTCGACCGTAAATCCCCAACTCTTCCGCTGTTTAACCATCACCACCACCCAGATTAGAAGCCCCTCCTATAGAATAGACATTTTCATTTCAAGTAGATGAGGGGATGTGTTTGAGCACTTTTAAACGTTAGAGGATCTCCGTGTTCAAGAGGCATAGATGAGGGGGTCTTCATGGAATTTCAACTGTGGTTTTTGACAAAGATGCATCCAAAAGACCTTCTGACTTTTAGGTGAGAATTGGGCAGAGTAGACAAGGTGAGCTTGGGCAGATAAAAAAAGAAAAAGAAAAGGACAAGGTGAGTATTTATGGTTGGTTGAAATTGAGGGCTCCTACATCCACTATCTTCATTGATCCGTCATTGCAAAATAGTACTTCCTCCGTCCTATAAAGTTTGGTTCCCACGAATCTAAGTATAATTTTCAAACTAAAAAAGAAAATGTATTTACCAAAATAATTTTTGAATTTTTTTTGTACTGTATAAAAGTTATCAATGAGATCTATCAAACAAGATCCATATTGACTAAAAAATTATTTTCGTAAGTACTACATCATTTTTTAGTTTGAAAATTGCACATAGTTTCGTAGAGACAAAACTTTATGGGACGGAGGGAGTAGTATTTTTGGAGATTTTTATTTTGTTTTTTTAACAGGTAATGTGGAGATTCAGGAACCATCCATTTGTATTTTGTGAATTTTTTTTTTTTAATCCTTCTTACTCTTTTTCTCCTTTGTTCTGACCTTTTTGATTGATATGAGCTGTTGTAATGATTAACTCATGTTTAACCTGACCCAAGACTAGAGAGCCTTTCTACAAGCAAACCTACCCCTTACAATTTCATTGACCTGTCATTGCAATAATATTGGTGGAGGTTTTATTAGGATAAGTTTTGAACAGGTGTGGTGGAGATTCAGGAACGTCCCTTTCTACTTTGCCGTGTTTATTTTTTACCTGATCCTTTTTGTCTTATTTTGAGCTGTTGTGATTTTTAAATAATCTTTGACTTGATTCATTTTTTGAGTGATTGAGATCTTGTGATTAAATCATTTTTGTCATATAAATGGCTCAATGAAAAATAGAAGGTAAATGAACGAGAACATCAAGTAATTAAAAAATTATTTGTAGAGATTCTGTCACATTATCAATACAAATAAATATTCAACCATGAAATTTCTTCTAGTCCTAGCAACTAATTTGGCCTAACATATTAAAAATATATATATATAGAATCCACTTCTAGTCCGGGATCCGGACCTCCTTGATCCGAGCTTTTTTTTGACGATCCGAGACGTCCAATGTGTTCAGAAGGTGTTTTCAAGGATCCATAATACAGTTTTTGCGAAAAAAAAATGCTTGGATCAAGCACTTCCTGGTATTTGTTTTTGAAGATTTCCCGCGTCGACCCTTGAAAACACCTTCTGAACACATTGGACGGCTCGGATTTTCAAAAAAAAATTTGCAACACAAAAAAAATCAATTTTTTCTTAAATTCGGGAGGAGTGGATAAGAAGCCCACACTATATATATATATATATATATATATATATATAGTAATAAAAAAAAAACGTACTTGAAGGCATTACATGGGAAATAAACTCGAATCCTTTAGTAATGACAAAAAGACTAAACGAAAGGAAGAGAAGGGTAAGAGCAAAATGAAAATCTACTTAATTCTCAGAGTCTGTTCCACAAAATTAACTTATTCTGAAAACTAATTTATTGCGCTTTACGAAACAGGTCATATTCTCACAATACATCAACCCAAAAAACCGACTCAGTTTCTGGAACAACCCCTCAGCTTTCCAAAGAATTTCATGCAAGTGTCCAAAAGCCTTATACTAAACGGTTAGCGGTATATCAAATAGTACTTAATTAACACAATAAACTAATTTATTCATTCATTTTATTCTTTTTCTATTAAACTTATAAAATACCTAACAAGCATAAAATTAAATGAAATTAGATTATATAAAACATAAATGGAGGTACAAATGTTGATTACAAGATGGAATGTTGGAACTTCAAAGAACATAAGTGAGGAGCTTGTTGGAAACCGCAAGTGTGGGATTACTTGTGTATCCATTGAAGTTCTGAAGTGTCCTTTTTTTTTTTTTCTCAACAATTTTCATTTGGCCACTTTGAGGACACTTTAAAAATTGGCCAGGACACTCTCGGGACACTCACGTATTTTCTAGATGACAGATGACGTTTATTGAGACACCTAATGGCGAAATTTTTTTGCTGAAATAATTTTGTGAATGACGTAATAATAAATATGGCTTAAGGTACACACGATCGATGTTACATATTTACAATTAAAGCTTTATATTTACTTTTTATGAACATAATAGTCAAAAATAATTTTTGTAAAATGTGACCCGGAACATGTCATGTCGTCCAATTTTTTTTTTAAAATTTAGGTTTCAAATATATATTGATCGATAGTGGCTAAATGTGATCTTTTGTACACTAAAATTGCTTGACGAGATTTAAAAAATAAATGATTTAGATCATCAAAACGAATCCAAAACAAGCAAATGGGTTGGGAAAATTACCCCCAGCTGCCGAGAAATCAACTCCGAGTACGTAGGAAAAATTAAGCAGTGACTAGTGAGTTATCACAGTGGCTTTATATCAATCTGCATACAAAGTGCTCGTTATATGTAATAAGAAAATACGTGAATGAGAATATAACCATACGGACTCACATATGTTGTGCAAAATTCTTGTGCATGAGATCATTCCGAACACATCTTTATCTAAATCTTTACACCTCTGTCGATCTAGACATTACATAGCACTGATAGCAGGTCCTGAGCTCTTATGGTTACGGTCAAGGGAGTTGCTACGCTAGTGATCACTCCACCTTTTTGCAGATAAAAAATAAATAAATAGCAACTCATTTCTATTTGCAAAATTTGACCTGCAAGCACAACATGATTAAGTGAACGGGCCGGCACGGCCCGACACGATTAAAAAAGGGCACGGCACGACGCGATTAAGTAAACGGGCACGACACGACATGACACGAGTCAAACGATTAAGCGGGCCGGCACGACACGACACGACACGATTAAGTAAGCGGGTCGGCACGACACGATTAAAAAATGGCACGGCACAGCACAACACGATTAAGTAAATGGGCACGACACGGCACGACACGAATCAAACGATTAGGCGGGTTGGCACGGCACGACACGACACGATTAAGTAAGCGGGCCGGCACGGCACGGCAGGATTAAGTAAATGGGCTGGCACGGCACGACACGACACGAATGAAGAAAAATGGAACGGCACGGCACGACAAAAAATGGGCACGACATGATTAAGCACGGCACAGCATGACACGATTAAGTAACGGGCACGGCACGGCACAGGCACGGGCACAGTTGGCACGGAAGAAAAGCGGCACGGCACGGCATAGCGGACACGTTTGACACCTCTAATTTCTATTTGCAAAATTTGACCTGGTCCGCGAGAGCATCTTGCACGCAACCTACATCCATAGTCCACATTGACTGGTCGTTGCAATATCACTAGTGTAGATTTATTAATTGTTTATTTTGTGACTCTTTTGTTTTGGTAGTTTTGATCGTTTAATTTTGTTTATTTCATTGAACAGCTGTATAGTACACAAGCTCGAACCTCTGATCCTTTTTTCTAGATTTGACTGGTTTTCAAAGTGGATAAATAATTTTGGATATTTAAAAGTCAAAACATGGACAAACAATATGGTACTAAGGGAGTGGCATTTTTTCAAGACCAATGAACTGTCAAAGTTTGACCGTCCATGGCTTAACAAACAAGTATAATTCGACCATATCTTTATCGATGCATGTCCAAATACTTTAATTTTTTTTTGTGCACCATTACCATTCAAAATTTACGAAATGACTGATGACTCAAATTATTGAATGAGACCACGGTTAATTCTATTTTACGTGACATCAAAGTCGTAACAAGTTCGAATCCGTTCTCAAAATTTTGAAATCCCTTTTGTACGGAGGGTTAGCTTTTCTGTGTAAGCCTATTTACAGTTGCACAAAAGGTCACATCATGCTATTGCCACTCCATGTATGATTGTATGTTTGTTTATGAGCAACACTACATACACACAAAAGTTACCCACAAATTACCCAAACACACACACAAGTGTGTGACCCCCACACTCACTGGAGGTGCGATGGTAAGAGTTGGATGCCATAAAACATTCACGAACACAGGCAATTGAATACGTTGGATGGTAAGAGTTTAGAAAATAGCCTTTGAGATTGACGTTCACCGTTCTAAAGCCATATTTGACTCATTTCAAATAATTAGGTTCCAACGGCTTAAATATAACTACAAGATACAGCCCGTTAATCTTACAATTTCTTTACACATTGCACGGTCGGTGGAAGACGGGGGTGCCAAATCTAACTTGAATTTATAGAAAATAATGGAGACTGGAGAGAGATAAGATATTTCAAGACATATTTTCTATCTTCGCGACATTTTTTTCTGTATTAAAACGAAATGGTCTCCAAGTGATTCTCCACAAAAAGCACATCCTTTGGAAAATCGAAAGATATGTCTAGCCAAAAATCCTTTCTTTTGAACACTACTATAAAATAAAAGACATATAACTATTAATACAATATAACATAAAATTTAGAACTGAATTTTCAACAGTAAATACCTTTGATTGTAAGAAAGTTAGACCTATAGCTTAGCCATCCCTGCAAATAGCTGGTAAAGCCGAACTTCGTCCATCTTAACTTACTTTGACAATTATAGAGAGGGTTAATGAGATCAAGTAAATTTCACTATTTCTTATGCTTAAAATACTCTGTAAAATTAATGTAGTTGTATTCGCTCCCCTTGTAGTTTGCACGAACTTAACAAATTATAAAGCACGTTTACTCAGGTTCCTATGAAGTTCATATCATGGAACATCAGCGGCCCTGGGGAAAAAAGGAGAAGAGGGGAAACCTAAAGAAAGTAACAAAAGACAGAAGAAGTACTGTATATACATTATGCATTCAAGAAAGCAAGCAGAGACCAGTGTCTAAGAAATTTGTAGGCTCAATTTTGTTGGTGTACTATATGGATGCTATGATCATTGCCAATTATCTATACATGTTGCACTTGAACTCAATTCTGCGGATTCGCGCCCAGTCAAGGTTTCAAAATCAGGGCGCTGTTTTGATACTTTTGATACCTGTTTTGCTGCAAGTTTGCTCCATTTTCCTGCAGATTAATTGTTACCAGTGTGTGTGATCTGCATCTTGAGGTGAATTGCTGCTATCAATGAACATTTTGTATTACTGCATTGCTGGTGTCGATGGGGTTCATGCTGCTGTGAGGTCTTGCCTTTGGACAGGAAGCAACTAAGGAGTCATTCGCAAGTGCAATACGGGTAGTTTTCCAGTTTTGTGGTTGATTTCTTATCGAGCTATCCTTTCCAGGCTTTAGTGGTATATGATTGTCATGACGTAGGATTTAACCTTCATTGGGATGCTATTCTCTCGTTGTGATTTTTTTTTCCCTCGTCCCTTTAATTTTTTTTGTATCCATTGCATTTCATTAATAAATTCCGCTTTTTTGCCCTTCAAAGAAAAAAGAAATTTATTGAACTATAACTTGCACTTTAAGAAGGAAAATATATAATATTTTTTAAAATGGAAAAAATTTCATTTATGCTGTCTAGCCCAAACAAATTATTGAAATGAAATTTTGATTCTTAAATATCCTTTTTGTTTTTATGCTACCTACTCAATAAGCAAACTAAAAGGATTCGAAAACAACAAAAGATGAACACAATGATATACGCGGAAAACCCCTTTAAAAAGGTAAAAACCACGAGGAAATCAACGCACTAAAAATTATCATTGTGCAGTCACAAACCAATCTTAATCAATCCTCACCGACTAACCAAAGACTGTTTTGCCGAATATTCCACGTACACCACACTAAGTGGTTCAATGCCGCTGCCTTGAATCCTCAAGTCCTCTAAGATACAAAAAACCGGTTTTTTGGATGTCACATTCGTCTTTATTCACAAAACTTGAAGTTTGGCTAATAATTTTACTTTTTAGATTCCTCTCGTCGAGACAAGCCAAGAAACCACAAAAAATCGACCGTAAATTAACAAATGCAAATTTTTTTTGAATAAGGACAAAAACAAAAAAACCAAAAAACCAGTTTTTTTCAATTTACCCAAACCAGACCATATATATTAGTTGAGGAGAATTGAACCTGATAGGGGGACCTACTTCGAATTGGGAGACCTGCCATCCCTTGGGGTCGGCGGGGGTGCCGACCTTATCCGTCCGTCCATTTTGAACATTAACGATTCAAATCTGATCACGTTAAAGTATATCCAAACCGTCCATTACTTCGCTTGCACATTACAATCCTTTTCATTCCGGAATTTTTTGCCTCAACCACAATAAACTTCCGCGAGGTCGAGAACTGTACGAAAGCTTGTCCATATACCCATTTGAAATGATGACATTTTACTTGCTTTTGTCTAAAGCAAAACCTACCTCCAAATTGATCATAATCACCGGAACCAACAGAGAAGAAGAGCAGTTCAAAAAAGAGGGAGAAAAAAAAAAAAAAACAGAGGAGAAGATGTTGGCCTTGTTCGTTTTGGTCTCTCTCCAACCATTAATACCTATTTTTTAATTATTATCCCTACTTCTCCCTCTAATCATTACAAAAACCAAAACTCAAAACTCAAACCAAACACAACCACAGTGTTTCCTACCTCTTTTACATTTGGGTTGTAGAGAGAAATACGGTTAGATTCTCCTCACAAAATGTTTGTCCAGTTTAAAAAGGACAACTTAAAAACATGATTTTTTTTTTGACAATTTACTAGATAACAAAGAATTCTTATTATATATAAAAAATTGAATTTTTTTCTTTAGAAAATGTGTTATTATCAAGTTTTTATTTTGCGAACCAGACAAATATTTTGGGCAGAGATAATATTAATTTGTTGAGAGCTAACAAGCACCAAAGGAGAGTTTTTAACCATGGTTAAATATGAGAACAACCTTTTGCTGCAGTTCACATCAGTAGGGTCTAGTAGGATGAAGTGTTGAAGGACTATTGGGTGGTTACTAATCCGTCAATAAGTTTGTTTCTTAGTGGAGATTTAGATCTTCATTGGGTTAAATTTTCTACACTTTTTTATTAAGTTGTTTTTTTTTTTCTTAATTTTTTTATATTCAGTTCAATTTTTTTTTATTAATAATATATCTTGACGAGAAATCGAAAAAGTGTATCAATATAGATCAAAATTAATATTTGCAATTTTTGGGGCCATTTTCTGAAAAAAAAAAAACAAACATATGCAACTTATGACTACTCCAGTCTTTCTTTTTCTCTCTGTCTTTTATACATCAAAATCTCTTCATCTCTCCTCCCCTCTTTCTCTGTCTCCTCCTTAGGCTTGGTTCTTGAATGGATTTTCGGGTGATAAAATCTGAGATTTTATCTCCATCCTCGACCAATAGATGAAATGAAGGAATGATTTCATCTCCTTTTTTTTTAAACCCGTTGTGGTCCCCGTGTGGCCCACCCACAAATGGCATGTAAAATTACCATTTTAACCTTTACATAAAATAGGACAACTTGTAGATGAAACAAAAAGGAGGGTAAATTGGTAAAAATGGCATTAGTGGAGATTTTATCACAACTAGATTTTATATGTTGGGAAAACAACGTGATTTTATCACCCCTCTATAAAACACCAACTTAAATGAGATTTCCCATTTTATCTCATAAAATCCATTGGAGAACCATGCCTTAGCATCTCTTGAATTTTTTCAATATTTTGATCTATATTTTTATACTTTTATATTTTCTCTCGCCAATACGAGAAATGTGGTGTAAAAATAATGCTGAAAACTTCAACAAAAGGTTACTAAAAGTTAAATAAAATCAATTGCCTTGAACGATAATAATTTAGTTTAAACTCAACCTTAAATTTATTTTTGAAACAGTAGGAACCTTTCTTTCTTTCTTTTTTCCAAATGATTCGAGCAGTTGTGATGAAATTATTCTTTTTTCTTTTTTAACAGTGATGAAATTATTCTTGATCTGACCGAAAGAGCGTACCCCTGTATTTCCCTGACTCGTCAATTTCAGGAACCTTCTTTTCTATTAATCACGTTTATTTTCGATGTGTTTCTTTTTTAGAGTTTTAAGCTCTTGTGAGCATTTTTTTTTTTGACTAATCCTTTTTGGGAGTTTTGAGCTCTTGTGAGACTATTCTCAACTGATCCTTTTTGGGTATTTTGAGTTTTTTTCGGTTGATTTCTCTCTTTGTAGCCCATGTATTTCAATGACCCATCATTTTCAGTGTGCTAGTTGAGATTTTACTTTTTTTTTTTTTGATCGGCATTGAGATTTTACTTTTTGGAAATGTATGTATGGTGGAGGTTCATGAATCTTCTTTTCTACCTAATCACGTTTGTTGTTGATGTGATCCTTTTTAGGAATTTTGAGCTCTTGTGATACCATTATTTTTTAACTGGTCCCTTTTGGGAGTTTTGAACTCTTGTGAGACCATTATTTCTGAACTGATCCTTTTTGGGTATTTTGAGTTGTTTTGGTTAAATTCTCTATTTGTCACCCCATATTTCAATGATCCGTCATTTTCAGTAGTACTAGTGGAGATTTACTTTTTGGACATGTATGGTGGAGGTTCATGAACCCCTTCTTTTCTACTTTATCACATTTAGTTTTTATGTGATCCTTTTTAGGAGTTTTGAGCTCTTTTTAGACCATTATTTCTGAATTGGTCATTTTTGGGAGTTTTGAGCTCTTGTTAGCCTATTTTGAACTGATTCTTTTTGGGTGGTTTTGACCTGTTTTGGTTGAAATCTCTCTTTCTATAAATATGGTGCCAGACTTAGTTGGCCCTTTCAAGTGATCCCTTCAGTTCAGTTCTATAATGGACCGACAGAATATCGCTCATGGCAACAATAACGTCCAGTTGATTTCCGGTAAGCAACCCTCTCTCTCCCCCCATTTCATTTTACCCAAGTTCAACTATCTTCCAAAAAAAAAACAAAAAAAGACAATAGTTGGACTGAGTTCCCCTCTAGTTTTCCATTTTTTTTTTAGTCCATTCCAAAATCGTTTATTTTGTGGAATTCATTTACAAAAATATCCAACCCAAAAATTAGTTTGATCGGCCTCCGGTTGATATGAAAATAAAACGTTCTTTTGTGAGTAAAAAAAACAAAAAATGGTTTACAACTTTGGTTTAAATTTCAACTATCTTTTTTTTTTCTTGTCCAAAAAAAATGAAAGATTATGCAGGGCTCTTATGGCACCGTCATGGCCCAATCCCTTTTTCATCCCATTGCAGTGAATTAAAAAAAAAAAAAAGCACCACCACGCAATGTCACATGCGCACTGAATAATTCCTTTGCAGAAAAATAGATAAAATTCAGTGACCGACACAACTGTTAAATTCTGTTTCATGAACAGGTTGCGACATAGAGGATAACAATGAACTTATGCGTATGGTTTTGGGTGAGGCTTGATTTCTCTCTTCCACTTTTTAGGATTAATAATTATTGGTCCTACATTTTTGTTCCTCTCTTCCACTTTTTAGGCTTGATTTCCCTCTTTCACTATTCACGACACCTTAAAAATTATTTATGCTTATAAATGTAGAAAATTATATATATTCAACATCGATCTGGTTTGATAATTTTCGATTAGTTCTACTAAAACGAAATCTTTAAAATTATAAAAAAATATTATAGATTAAAAGATATATATAATTAAAAATGAGTACATACGCACATAAATAGACAAAAAAAAATTGGGAGCTAGGAAGGAAGTACTATATTTGAATTTCTTCTTCTTTTTTTTCCGCACAATTGGGATTCCTCTTTCTCTATCCATTGGGTCCCACAAAGCAAGTGTGTAAGTCCACAAACAATAAAGCTTTAGAATTGTCTTCTTAACAATAATGTTGTCTCCCTCAAAATAAATGAAAGTTAGAGAGAGAGGGGAGCGGCAGGAGAAGCCTCTGCCTACAGTTTTCTAGCGGCCGCTGCACTCCCCCTTCCCCACCGCACCCTTCCTCCTCCTCCTCCTCCTCCACTCATCTTCTCTATTACTTCCCTCACTTGCTTTCCGGTGACTTCCCATGGCGATCGACCTCATCTTTTCTTTGTATGGACAGCTGAAACCGATTTTTGGGCAAAGTGGCGATCGACCTCCTCTTTTCCTGTAATTTTCTGTTTTCTTTTGTTGTTGGTTTTTTTGGTAGGTTTTTGTATTGGGATTTTGATTAATGGATTCTATCTCTTTACCGGATGGGACCCACCTCATGTGAGAGGGTGTGTGGCTCTAGCATTTTTGTTAAATTTACTCACTTTTACATAATCTAACCAAAAAATCTGCAACACACGATTTTGGGTTTCACTTTAATAAATTTATGGCATATAACACGCCATTAACAAACATTTTTTAGTGAATCAAATGAAGATGCCCTCATATTTAGGCCTGTTTTACATTTTTTAGGTGTAATTATGAATGAGTTTTTACCACATAAAATATACAGCACAAGGGTTACATACTTTTTGGGTGTAATTATAATTAGCTGCCAATATTAATTTGTTGCGCAGTTTTTTGGTTCACTTGTCACGATTTTTACTACTTATTATTCTGGCTAATTACAAATGTGTGTGGAATTTGCATTGATGTTACTCTTCCCTCTCTCCAATTAACATTTGAATTTGCGTTTGGCATTTTTCATATTTTCAGGAACATTTAATTTAGATTCGGCGGGTTACAATATCAGCCAAGGCGTGCCCAATCAGCCTTCGAATCCTGGTGAGTCTCCGATCTCACTCTAGGATTTAATCTCCCCTCCATACCCTAATTGGCATTTGGCGGGGGCGGACTTAAGAGGTGCAAGCAAGGGCCCGACCCCTTGCACAACCCTCAATTTTCTTAATTTTTCTACTATATTTAGTTTTTTTAAATAAAAAAAAATAGTTATGAAGAAAATTCCCTCAAAATTGGATTATTAATATATAAGGATGATATTTTGTTGTAATTTATGAATATATATGATTTGGTCCCCTGTGTTAAGAATCATGCGTCCGCCAGTGCTAACTAGCCTCCTTACTACCAAAACCCATACAGTATTATTTTGGCTCTTGGGAGGCCCTATATGAAAAAAATAGCCCGGATAGTTCACCTCATAGGTCTCCCTCGGAAACATATGTGTGCAAAATTGAAGAACAATTTTTAAGTGATGGTCGATCAAAATAATTATTTTGCACACAGATTGTTCACGATGAGGCCTACGATATGAACGGGGTTTGGATTATTTTTCCAAACCCGGCATGGAGCCAAAAACCAAAATTATAAAAAGCATAAAGATTGGGTGCAATAGAAAGCTAGTAATAATTCAGCAGCTGTCCCTACTGATAATAAGCTCAATTTCATGGCCAGTTAACGGCTTTGATGGGAGGGATATCCAGAACGAAAAGTCTTCTTCCACTTCCGGTACTCTCTCTCTCTCTCTCTCTCTCTCTCTCTCTCTCTCTCTCTCTCTCTCTCCATATTTTACCTTTGAATTTGAGTTTTGCATCTTTTATATATATTAATTTGCTTGACCAATTGATTTACAATCAGTGGATTCCCATAAACGGAAAAAATCGGGAGGACGACCTAAGAAAACAATAAGCATGGAGGAATTGCTGGAATGCAAAGGCTACACGTTACTGATTGCTGCAAAGAAACTTGGGAGTAAGCATACAATTTCGGAAATCAAAAACATAGAAATTAAGCTAGCATGCTCTACAATAGAATTATTTGTAAAAAAAGTTTGTTGTTTAAAATTGCGTTCAGATTAAAGATTGATTTCAATTTTAAAAAATTGAGCTTGCTCCTTAAGAATTTCTCTATTTTTTTTATAAGGCATGATCAAATATAAGTGTGCGAGTATTTTGGTCACTAAAACAAGGACAAAGTCACTTTAATGTATTATTACATGCAAAAGGAAATAGTATATATGTAGTAACGAGATTGCAACAGTTTTCATTATAAAAGTATATGTGTTACTTTGGCCCTCCCGAATGAATTCCTAGCCTCTTCTGTGTTTGAATTAATCTTCTCTTTCGCAGTTAGCAGGAGTACACTACAACGTCGTGTATTTGAGGTAGCAGGTTATAAGACATGGCCCGAATTTCAGCAAAACATAACTGACTCTCAGCCTATACATGGAAAACAAAGGATTCAAGGTGAGGCGGCTAAGGTGTCCATAAACGTGGAACATAAAGGGAAAAAAATACCATTCGATCTGCCTTTGCTAGCAATATGGGAAGCGTTGCAGAAGCGCATAAAAGATAGTTTGAAACTTAAGGCTAGAACTTATGATATCAAGTACTTTGATGGAAAACAGGACCTTTCCATCATATGCAATGAGAGCTTAGAGAGTTGTTTACGTCGTGCAACTGGTACTCCGATCGTACTAAAAGTGGTTGAACGTACTAAAAGTGGTTGAACATATCTGCTATCTAGCTTAGAGTTGTTTACGTCGTGCAGTTGGTACTCCGATCGTGCTAAAGGTGGTTGAACGTATCTGCTATCTATAGAATTGCGTATTTATTTTTAAGTTGTGTACGTTTCCATGTTTTTCTTCCAACATTTCTGGGTGAAAAAAAATGGTGTATTTCTATCTCTTACCTATTGTACTAGTCAAGTTGTAAGAACTTCTATTGAGATTTTGCTGAGATATGAAGAGAATGTATCTTAATTATGTTAAATGATGCATTACTTTTCTATTGTGTGATGGACATGCAAAGTTGTAATGAAATACTTGGCCTTGTTTCCAATTTGATTAAATGGGAATCCGACAAAATTAAGTGGGTGATTTTAGCAAACGACCATTTGCTAAAGTCAACCCATTTCTATTTGCTAAAATGGGTTGATTTTAGTAAATAGTTTCTTCATTTGCTAAAATCAACCTATTGATTTTGCAGAATTCTCATTTAATCAAATATGAGGAAAATGTATTCTAATTATGTTAAACGGGGCAGAGCTAGAATGAAATACTTGGCCTTGTTTCCCCTATTGATTTTATAGGATTCTCATTTAATCAAATGGGGAACAAAAACTTGAGATTCGGGTGCCGCCCAGGGAACTAGAGCACGATTTCACGACCGCTCCCCGCATAATAATCATATGTCGTTAGGCCATCAAAGAATTTGATGCTTTTGAATCTTGCATGTATCTTTTTTTTCTTTTTTTTTTTCGCATTGAATACATGCATTTTGGGTTTCAAAACGTTCATTTAGGCCCTTCGGGTAATCCGACTAAATTCATTTATGAACTTTATATTTGAGTTTCATAAACATTTATTAAGGACTTCATTTCAAAATTCATCTTAAGCTCTCGAAATGTCAGGACAGGCTAGCAGAGAGTTATATAAGAGTTGGGGTGGCTCCAGCCCTCTCCCCAATTTCCTAGTTGGGAGTATTGTTTTACATATTTTTATTAGATATGCTTAAAAAAATTATAAAACTTTGAAAATAATTAAAAAATAAGAATAATTTTCATTTAAAAAACATTAAATTATGGTTAATAATATCACACAAATCTCCAACACCAGTACAAAACTCGAGAGGCGTCTCTCTTTGGGTGAATACAAGCGAGCCGTTTCGGGGTCCAAGTACTTGGTCTCGTCTGGTGTGGAGATTATAGGGGACGAAGAGGAGGAATGGAGCGCGGACATGTGTCAGCTGTTGATTGGGAATAAATTTGCGTCAGGATGGCATAGTAGGATTTACAGAGCAAAAATGATTGTGACACAAACTTTGTGCCACAATCAACCACAACCCCACTCACATGGGGTGTGGGTCCCACATAGGCCCCACATGCGGGCCCCACACCCCATGTGAGTGGGGTTGTGGTTGGTTGTGGCACAAAGTTTGTGTCACTATCATTATTCTTTACAGAGGGATGTATAAGCAGAGGGATGTGGCGATTAAGCTTGTGAGTCAACCGGAGGAGGACGGGGATTTGGCTGCTTTGCTGGAGAAGCGGTTCCCTACGGAGGTAGCTCTGCTGTTTCGATTGCAGCATCCTTATATATGTCATCACTGTTAAGTTTTCCATTCTTCATTATCTGTTGTAGATTTTTTTCCCCTTCGTGTCTCCTTTGTTTGACTGAACTAATTGTAAGAGTAGTATATAGTTTCATGCTGATTTGGGTTTGGGTTTGGATACTGGAAGTGTATATTCACAAGAAAACGATTAACTTTTGGATGATGAGCTTCTAATTGGGTCTGGGGGAGGACCACATGATCGTGTCGTGCCGAGTCAAAATTATATTTATAAGAACTTAGAATTAACTACTACTCAGAAGAATAGCGGTTAAGTCCGAGTGTCGATCCACGGAGACAAATGGCTGAGTTGCGTTAATTCCAATTAGCTTTTAGTTCAATTCAGGAAAAAGATTGGTTTGATTGTTTGTGGAATAATTAAACTGAAGAGCACAATAATTAAAAAGATGAAACTGTTTGGGAAAAAGATCTAGGGTTTAGAATCCGTTCATACCGCATAACCAAGCATCGCATAGATATGATTAATACTCGAATCGCAAAGGATTATCGTTAGGGTTTGCAAACCCTAACGATAATCATCAAGAAGATATAGCGGTTGTTAAAAGGCATGGACTATCCCATAGCACGGACCGTCTCACTATCGCGGCACAATCCGTCTTACGAGCATAATCCATCTCAGAACTCCAATCGCACCATTGAAAATAATTACATGATTACGGTATTTGAGCACATGAATACAAATACACAACAGATTGGAAGAATAAAATCATAATCCCATTGATCATATGAAATCGAGTTCTTAACATGTAATCCGATCCGAATAATAACCATAATCTACGCAGAAAAGCAAGGTTACTTGGTGGAGAACTTCATCCTCCCCCTAGAAAAGGGGTTTAGCCGGACATGGTGATGATCCACGAGCTTTGATTCGAAGAACGCATGAAGAACGCGAAGAACAAAGTGTTTCTCTCTCAAAAGTAGCCTCTCTCTAAAGTTGGGGACCCTAAAACAATGTTAGGTTATCCTATTTATAACAAGGGCCCTCAAATTACACAAAAATAAGTCAAAACGCACATTCCCGTCGCCATGGTCCGGACGGGGTTTCCCGTGGTCCGGACTACCAATGCAGAAGGTTCTCTGAAGCTCGCAGCAACCATGGTCCGGACGGGGAAAAGGGTGGTCCGGACCATGGTACCAAAATTTTGCCATTTGGTCCCCGTTTGCTCCTCTTTGCTTCCTCGACGCTTCTAGACCCCTCCAAAGCATGTTTCCACGTCGTTGGGCACTCGGCACCTGTAACACCATTAACCAACAAATGCTAATCAAATAACAACCTAATTCGCCTAACAGAGTATAAGTTAACGAGGTTCAATCGGTGCTTTCCGGCACCTATCACCACACAGTCCACACTACTATTTGCCTATTCAGAAATGTCCCTTTTCCTCTCGAGTCTTCTCAGTGAAGCTCCTAGACTTTAGGCTGAGTTTTTTGTTTGATTTTAGCAAATGAGTTCACCATATACTAAAATCATAGTTGATTTGATGGTTGAATCAACCAAGATTTTAGCACCTCGTAAACTTATTTTCTAAAATTATGGCTAGTTGCTAAAATCAAATGGAAAACTTAGCATTAGTCACCCTTGTTTCTTGTTCCCATGCACTAGTCGTGAGTATTATTCAATTTTTAAGCTTTCAGAACTTCTTTTTTCAAGTTTGGGTCCTGGCAATGGGAGTCGTGGGACTAAATAGTGACAAATAGAAGTTATCCCTATTTCTTACCTTTGCTTGCGTCCCGGCAATGGTCCATTAATATACTAACCCATCCTAACTTTGATCGTTTATTGTATTATCATTTCTAATTCATTAGCCTCCTTATTGTATCCTGTTGGGAAAAATTCAGCAATAACATGAAATTCCAGAGAACAGTTTCATTATAATAATGATAAACAAAATTACAAATTGCAGAGACTTAATAAATAAATTAGACAAGCCGAAAATTGAGTTGAAAACCGAGCCGAGTCCTGTGTGATACCACAGTCTCCTTAACAAAAATTCATCGCCTGCCGTGGGTGTTGTAGGATTCACTGGTGTTTTTGTCCTAGGACAAAACGGCTAAAACCACAAGCCGACAGAACACCACCGTCGACTGTTTTGGCGAACTTACTTGCGCCTGACTCTCTCTCTCAAAGAAATTTTCGGAAGTGAATTTTTAGAGTACGAAGGACTTGACCTAACAAGAAGAAGATGGCCTATTTATAGGCAGCCAATGGCCAAGTCTACCCAAGTCCACCCAAGTCTACCCAAGTCACTTGCCTTGGCTTGCAAGGAAAGTATGCGGAAATTGACTTCGCCGAATTGAATGAAGGCAACGAATCTCACTACAAGGGGGAATGTACGGTTGGACTTCCTTTCCATTCGTTCTGATGTAATGTACACGTAATGGAACACATCGGTTTCCTCGAGAGACCCTCCGCGTGCCCATTTTAATTCATACCGAAATTATAAAATTTCCAACAATCCCCCCCCCATGATTGAAATTGGCAGGCAAACTGACGCAGAGTACAAGAGCTAACCCAAGAGAGAGGCAACGGATAATTCCTACATAGGATAGGTAGCTTTTGGCCTTGAACATTCCCTTGTGATAGCCTATCGAATTTACTGGCAGACCAGTGTGTAGTCCCGCTTTGAACTGTTCCGCCACCGGTGTAAACTGAGACAATAAACGTCACACAGGACTTCTCCTGACGGAGTATAGTTCTCACTGTTGGGTTCATTTTGGCCATGACACCCGCTTCTTGGTTCTGCAAGTATTTTCTTGAGAATTTTGCCAAGATTCTCAAAGAAGCGGCCCCACTTCATACTCACATAGGTGGCCTTCTTATAAAGGGTATCCTGCTATACCCTGGCCGGTCGGTATTTCCGACGCATAAGAGTCATTAAAAGCAATGCTTAACCTTTTCCACTTTGCAGGCATCACTGTTCTACATCATATACAGGAATGGGCAAGAGACCTCGTCTTCTCAGTGATCGTTCTCGAATACTCGCAAAAAGTAGTCTCATCGATGTTTGAAAAGAACTCTTGGAGTTGTTCTAAAAGTTCGATGATCAACAGATCATATGTTTACTCCAAGCGACAAGATAAACACTCCCTTCAATATATTCTGAGATAGTGTGGCAGAAAGGGATGACACTGATGAATTCGATGAAATGAAAAACATATTGGACTTGGTGAAATGAAAAACATACTAAGCCGCATATAAATAGATTGCTGCAAGAATCTCGTTGACAATCTCCTTGATATCTTGATTCCTTTTCTTATGGAAATGATATATGCACGAAATCTCCTTGATAATCTTAATATCCTTTCATTCCAAATGCCTAACAATCTCTAACTCTCAATTTACAAAAGATTTAATTTCCTCCACTTCCTAAGCAGACACTCTAAAAATAGAAGAAAAATTAATTACAATTCGATAATTGGTATACAATTAACTGTGTGATTTGACTTGAAATTATCAATAAATTTAGACCGTGGCCTATGCCCCTAACAGATTCTTCAAAATTCATGTCTGAAATCTTTTTTTGAAAAGGTGGCTTTTTTCTCTAATGGCTCTGGTTTTTTCCATCCAAATAATTACTAGTGTGAAGATTGCATGGGATGCAAGCAAGCAAGCGTGCAAATCTTATCTCTTATCTATTAATGTCCGATCAATTTAAATTTTTAGATGGTTAATGTATTTTACGAACAATACAAAATAAACAATTCTGATTATTATTGTAAGCTTGGAAAGGGACCCCAAAAGACCAAAAGAATAGACAGGAATATCTCTATCCTGCCCCACTGAATAATCGGTTGTCCAATTGAAGGACGAAGACACTATGCGGGGGGTCTCCCTCTTTATGTATAGGAGGGAAAGGAAATTATTTTGTCCCCACTTACTCACAATCTTGTAGCAAATAAATAAAAATATATGACATTTGACATTACGAAATAAGTATATTTTTTTTTTAAACTCAGCGTACGATTAGTGGGGGGTTAACGGGATTAGAGTAGTACGAAGTCAGTAATATTATATGCTAGTTGAGAAAAATTGAACCTATCGACCTACTTCAAATTGGGGGACCTGCCATCCCGGGGTCCGCAGGGTGCCGACCTTATCCGTCCGTCCATTTCGAACATTAACGATTCAGATTTTATCTCGTACTTAATCCGAACCGTCCATTACTTCACTTGCACATTACAATCCTTTCCATTCCGGAATTATTTTGCCTCAACCACAACAAACTTACGCGAGGTTGAGAACTGTAAGAAAGCTTGTCTATATCCGTCTTGCACATTTGTCAATTTTATTCTTAGAATAACCATTTGAAGTGATATTTTTTACAAGAATTACTACTTTCTTTTGTCTAAAGCAAAACCTACCTCCAAGTTGATCATAATCACCGGAACCAACAGAGGAGAAGAGCAGTTAAAAAAAGAGAGAAGAAAGAAAGAAAAAAATATACTGTGTTTCGTTGCTTTCGTGCCTCTGTTTCGTTTGGGTTGTAGAGAGAGAAATACGATTAGTTCCTGTAGCAAAATGTTTGTCCAGTTTAAAAACTACAACTTAAAAACATGATTTTTTTTTTGACAATTTACTAGATATCAAAGAATTCTTATTATATATAAAAAGTTGAATTTTTTCTTTAAAAAAATGCGTTAAGTATTATCAAGTCTTTATTTTGCGAGCCGGAAAAATATTTTGGGACAAAGGTAGTACTCCCTCCATCTTCTTTTAAATGTGTTGTTTCGTAAATCCAATTTATTATTTAAGAAATATCATCATTACACCTTTCACATCAACATTTACCTCCACATTCTAGAATTATCCTCAACTTTTACCCGTTAATTCTTTACACACTAACTTTTTAAAAGGGCAAAATGATACAGTTTTTGTATAAACTTTTACCCATCAATTTTTAAAAATACACATTTATTAAGGGACAGTCCAAAATATAAATATCTACACTAAGGGACGGAGGGAGTATTAATTTGTTGAGAGCTAACAAGCACCAAAGGAGAGTTTTAACCATGGATAAATATGAGAACAACTTTTTTCTGCAGTTCACATCAGTAGGGTCTAGTAAGATGAGGTGTTGAAGGACTATTGGGTGGTTCAAAAGTCTTATTCACGACTAATCCGTCAATAAGTTTGTTTTTATTAAGTTTTTCAAAAGATTTTAGCACCCAGTTGCTAAAATCACCATATTTCAAATCAAAAAATGAAGTGGTTTCATGTATCGTTTTTCGATTTTTTTCGCACCAAATTAAAGTACTTGAGGAGTTCTTTAATTTGGTGCGAAAAAAATTAAAAAATAATACACGGAACCACTTCATTTTTTGATTTGAAATATGGTGATTTTAGCAACTGTGTGCTAAAATCTTTTGAAAAACTTTAGTGGAGATTTCTCCTTCGGATTAAATTTTCTACTCTTTTTTATTAAGTTTTTTTTTCCTTAATTTTTATTATATTCAGTGCAATTATTTTTATTAATAATATATCTTGATGAGAAATTGAAAAAGTGTAACAATATAGATCAAAATTAATATTTGCAGTTTTTGGGGCCATTTTCGTAAGAAAAAAAAAACATTTGCAATTTATGACTACTCCAGTCATTCTTTTTTTCCCTCTCTCTTTTATACGTCAAAATTTATTCATCTCTCCCTATACATCAGAACCTCCCCCTCTCTCTGTCTCCTCTTTAGCATCTCTTGAATTTTATCAATATTTTGATCTAAATCTTTATATTTTCATGTTTTCTCTCGCCAATGCGAGAAATGAGGTGTAAAAATAATGCAAAAAAACTTCAACAAAAGGTTACTAAAAGTTAAATAAAATCAATTGCCTTGAACAAAAATAATTTAGTTTAAACTCAACCTTAAATTTATTTTTTGAAACAGGAGGAACCTTTCTTTCTTTTTTTCTCTCTTTTTTTTTTTTTTGAATGATTTGAGCAGGCCGGTGTGATGAAATTATTCTTTTTGTTTTTTTAACAGTGATGAAATTATTCTTGATCTGACCGAAAGAGCGCACCCTTGTATTTCCGGAACCTTCTTTTCTATTAATCACGTTTACTTTCTATGCGTTTCTTTTTTAGAGTTTTAAGCTCTTGTGAGCAATTTTTTTTTTTAACTAATCCTTTTTGGGAGTTTTGAGCTCTTGTGAGACTATTCTCAACTGATCCTTTTTGGGTATTTTGAGTTTTTTTCGGTTGATTTCTTTCTTTGTAGCCCATGTATTTCAATGACCCATCATTTTCAATGTGCTAGTTGAGATTTTACTTTTTGGAAATGTATGTATGGTGGAGGTTCATGAATCTTCTTTTCTACCTAATCACGTTTATTGTTGATGTGATCCTTTTTAGGAATTTTGAGCTCTTGTGATACCATTATTTTTTAACTGATCCCTTTTGGGAGTTTTGAACTCTTGTGAGACCATTATTTCTGAACTGATCCTTTTTGGGGTATTTTGAGTTGTTTTGGTTAAATTCTCTATTTGTCACCCCATATTTCAATGATCCGTCATTTTCAGTAGTACTAGTGGAGATTTACTTTTTGGACATGTATGGTGGAGGTTCATGAACCCCTTCTTTTCTACTTTATCACTTTTAGTTTTTATGTGATCCTTTTTAGGAGTTTTGAGCTCTTTTAGACCATTATTTCTGAATTGGTCATTTTTGGGAGTTTTGAGCTCTTGTTAGCCTATTTTGAACTTATTCTTTTTGGGTGGTTTTGACCTGTTTTGGTTGAAATCTCTCTTTCTATAAATATGGTGCCAGACTAGTTGGCCCTTTCAAGTGATCCCTTCAGTTCATCTCTATAATGGACCGACATAATATCGCTCATGGCAACAATAACGTCCAGTTGATTTCCGGTAAGCAACCCTCTCTTTCCCCCCATTTCATTTTACCCAAGTTCAACTATCTTCCAAAAAAAAAAAAAAAAATAGTTGGACTGAGTTCCCCTCTAGTACTTTTCCATTTTTTTTTAGTCCATTCCAAAATCGTTTATTTTGTGGAATTCATTTACAAAAATATCCAACCCAAAAATTAGTTTGATCGGCCTCCGGTTGATATGCAAATAAAATGTTCTTTTGTGAGGAAAAAAAAACAAAAAATGGTTTACAACTTTGGTTTAAATTTCAACTATCTTTTTTTTTTCTTGTCCAAAAAAAATGAAAGATTATGCAGGGCTCTTATGGCGCCGTCATGGCCCAATCCCTTTTTTATCCCATTGCAGTGAATTAAAAAAAAAAAAACACCACCACGCAATGTCACATGCGCACTGAATAATCTCCTTTGCAGAAAAATAGATAAAATTCAGTGACCGACACAACTGTTAAATTCTGTTTCATGAACAGGTTGCGGCATAGAGGATAACAATGAACTTATGCGTATCGTTCTGGGTGAGGCTTGATTTCTCTCTTCCACTTTTTAGGATTAATAATTATTGGTCCTACATTTTTGTTCCTCTCCTCTTCTTGACTAGTTAAAGCATCTCCATTTGATTCTTCGGATTTAGATGTACACATGAAAAAATTGACCAAATGATCTTAATTTTATGAACAAAAAATAATTTTGTTTGTACTTTGTTTGATTTATGAAAGAGTGGCGTTCATGCAGGAAAAACAAAATGACAATTGAAGTTGTACTCCCTCCGTTCTAAATTCTTTGTCCACTTTCACTATTCACGACACCTTAAAAATTATTTATGCTTATAAATGTAGAAAATTATATATATTCAACATCGATCTGGTTTGATAATTTTCGATTAGTTCTATTAAAACGAAATCTTCAAAATTATAAAAAAATATTATAGATTAAAAGATATAAACAATTAATTAAAAATGAGTACATACGCACATAAATAGACAAAAAAAAAATTGGGAGGAAGGAAGTACTATATTTGAATTTCTTCTTCTTTTTTCCGCACAATTGGGATTCCTCTTTCTCTATCCATTGGGTCCCACAAAGCTAGTGTGTAAGTCCACAAATAATAAAGCCATAGAATTGTCTTCCTAACAATAAATGTCTCCCTCAAAATAAATGAAGGGAAACATATAGGGGCGAGAGGAAAGTTAGAGAGAGAGGGGAGCGGCAGGAGAAGCCTCTGCCTACAGTTTTCTAGCGGCCGCTGCACTCCCCCTTCCCCACCGCACCCTTCCTCCTCCTCCTCCTCCACTCCTCTTCTCTATTACTTCCCTCACTTGCTTTCCGGTGACTTCCCATGGCGATCGACCTCCTCTTTTCTTTGTATGGACGGCTGAAACCGATTTTTGGGCAAAGTGGCGATCGACCTCCTCTTTTCCTGTAATTTTCTGTTTTCTTTTGTTGTTGGTTTTTTTGTTAGGTTTTTGTATTGGGATTTTGATTAATGGATTCTATCTCTTTACCGGATGGGACCCACCACATGTGAGAGGGTGTGTGGCTCTAGCATTTTTGTTAAATTTACCCACCACATGAATGAGTTTTTACCACATAAAATATACAGCACAAGGGTTACATACTTTTTGGGTGTAATTATGATTAGCTGCCAATATTAATTTGTTGCGCAGTTTTTTGGTTCACTTGTCACGATTTTTACTACTTATTATTCTGGCTAATTACAAATGTGTGTGGAATTTGCATTGATGTTACTCTTCCCTCTCTCCAATTAACATTTGAATTTACGTTTGGCATTTTTCATATTTTAAGGAACATTTAATTTAGATTCGGCGGGTTACAATATCAGCCAAGGCGTGCCCAATCAGCCTTCGAATCCTGGTGAGTCTCCGATCTCATTCTAGGATTTAATCTCCCCTCCATACCCTAATTGGCATTTGGCGGGGGCGGACTTAAGAGGTGCAAGCAAGGGCCCGACCCCTTGCACAACCCTCAATTTTCTTAATTTTTCTACTATATTTAGTTTTTTTTTTTTTTAAAAAAAATAGTTATGAAGAAAATTCCCTCAAAATTGGATTATTAATATATAAGGATGATATTTTGTTGTAATTTATGAATATATATGATTTGGTCCCCTGTGTTAAGAATCATGCGTCCGCCAGTGCTAACTAGCCTCCTTACTACCAAAACCCATACAGTATTATTTTGGCTCTTGGGAGGCCCTATATGAAAAAAATAGCCCGGATAGTTCACCTCATAGGTCTCCCTCGGAAACATATGTGTGCAAAATTGAAGAACAATTTTTAAGTGATGGTCGATCAAAATAATTATTTTGCACACAGATTGTTCACGATGAGGCCTACGATATGAACGGGGTTTGGATTATTTTTCCAAACCCGGCATGGAGCCAAAAACCAAAATTATAAAAAGCATAAAGATTGGGTGCAATAGAAAGCCAGTAATAATTCAGCAGCTGTCCCTACTGATAATAAGCTCAATTTCATGGCCAGTTAACGGCTTTGATGGGAGGGATATCCAGAACGAAAAGTCTTCTTCCACTTCCGGTACTCTCTCTCTCTCTCTCTCTCTCTCTCTCCATATTTTACATTTGAATTTGAGTTTTGCATCTTTTATATATATTAATTTGCTTGACCGATTGATTTACAATCAGTGGATTCCCATAAACGGAAAAAATCGGGAGGACGACCTAAGAAAACAATAAGCATGGAGGAATTGCTGGAATGCAAAGGCTACACGTTACTGATTGCTGCAAAGAAACTTGGGAGTAAGCATACAATTTCGGAAATCAAAAACATAGAAATTAAGCTAGCATGCTCTACAATAGAATTATTTGTAAAAAAAGTTTGTTGTTTAAAATTGCGTTCAGATTAAAGATTGATTTCAATTTTAAAAAATTGAGCTTGCTCCTTAAGAATTTCTCTATTTTTTTTATAAGGCATGATCAAATATAAGTGTGCGAGTATTTTGGTCACTAAAACAAGGACAAAGTCACTTTAATGTATTATTACATGCAAAAGGAAATAGTATATATGTAGTAACGAGATTGCAACAGTTTTCATTATAAAAGTATATGTGTTACTTTGGCCCTCCCGAATGAATTCCTAGCCTCTTCTGTTTGAATTAATCTTCTCTTTCGCAGTTAGCAGGAGTACACTACAACGTCGTGTATTTGAGGTAGCAGGTTATAAGACATGGCCCGAATTTCAGCAAAACATAACTGACTCTCAGCCTATACATGGAAAACAAAGGATTCAAGGTGAGGCGGCTAAGGTGTCCATAAACGTGGAACATAAAGGGAAAAAAATACCATTCGATCTGCCTTTGCTAGCTATATGGGAAGCGTTGCAGAAGCGCATAAAAGATAGTTTGAAACTTAAGGCTAGAACTTATGATATCAAGTACTTTGATGGAAAACAGGACCTTTCCATCATATGCAATGAGAGCTTAGAGAGTTGTTTACGTCGTGCAATTGGTACTCCGATCGTACTAAAAGTGGTTGAACGTACTAAAAGTGGTTGAACATATCTGCTATCTAGCTTAGAGTTGTTTACGTCGTGCAGTTGGTACTCCGATCGTGCTAAAGGTGGTTGAACGTATCTGCTATCTATAGAATTGCGTATTTATTTTTAAGTTGTGTGTACGTTTCCATGTTTTTCTTCCAACATTTCTGGGTGAAAAAAAATGGTGTATTTCTTTCTCGTACCTATTGTACTAGTCAAGTTGTAAGAACTTCTATTGAGATTTTGCTGAGATATGAAGAGAATGTATCTTAATTATGTTAAATGATGCATTACTTTTCTATTGTGTGATGGACATGCAAAGCTGTAATGAAATACTTGGCCTTGTTTCCAATTTGATTAAATGGGACTCCGACAAAATTAAGTGGGTGATTTTAGCAAACGACCATTTGCTAAAGTCAACCCATTTCTATTTGCTAAAATGGGTTGATTTTAGTAAATAGTTTCTTCATTTGCTAAAATCAACCTATTGATTTTGCAGAATTCTCATTTAATCAAATATGAGGAAAATGTATTCTAATTATTTTAAACGGGGCAGAGCTAGAATGAAATACTTGGCCTTGTTTCCCCTATTGATTTTATAGGATTCTCATTTAATCAAATGGGGAACAAAAACTTGAGATTCGGGTGCCGCCCAGGGAACTAGAGCACGATTTCACGACTGCTCCCCGCATAATAATCATATGTCGTTAGGCCATCAAAGAATTTGATGCTTTTGAATCTTGCATGTATCTTTTTATCTTCTTTTTTTTTTTCCGCATTGAATACATGGATTTTGGGTTTCAAAACGTTCATTTAGGCCCTTCGGGTAATCCGACTAAATTCATATATGAACTTTATATTTGAGTTTCATAAACATTTATTAAGGGCTTCATTTCAAAATTCATCTTAAGCTCTCGAAATGTCAGGACAGACTAGCGGAGAGTTATATAAGAGTTGGGGTGGCTCCAGCCCTCTCCCCAATTTCCTAGTTGGGAGTATATTTTACATATTTTTATTAGATATGCTTAAAAAAATTATAAAACTTTGAAAATAATTAAAAAATAAGAATAATTTTCATTTAAAAAACATTAAATTATGGTTAATAATATCACACAATCTCCAACACCAGTACAAAACTCGAGAGGCGTCTCTCTTTGGGTGAATACAAGCGAGCCGTTTCGGGGTCCAAGTACTTGGTCTCGTCTGGTGTGGAGATTATAGGGGACGAAGAGGAGGAATGGAGCGCGGACATGTGTCAGCTGTTGATTGGGAATAAATTTGCGTCAGGATGGCATAGTAGGATACTAGGATTTACAGAGGGATGTAAAAGCAGAGGGATGTGGCGATTAAGCTCGTGAGTCAACCGGAGGAGGACGGGGATTTGGCTGCTTTGCTGGAGAAGCAGTTCCCTACGGAGGTAGCTCTGCTGTTTCGATTGCAGCATCCCTATGTCATCACTGTTAAGTTTTCCATTCTTCATTGTCTGTTGTACATTTTTTCCCCTTTGTGGCTCGTTTGTTTGACTGAACTAATTGTAAGAGTAATATATAGTTTCATGCTGATTTGGGTTTGGGTTTGGGTTTGGATACTGGAAGTGTATATTCTCAAGAAAAGGATTAACTTTTGGATGATGAGCTTCTAATTGGGTCTGGGGGAGGACCACACAGTCCACACTACTATTTGCCTATTCAGAAATGTCCCTTTTCCTCTCGAGTCTTCTCAGTGAAGCTCCTAGACTTTAGGCTGAGTTTTTTATTTGATTTTAGCAAATGAGTTCACCATGTACTAAAATCATAGTTGATTTGATGGTTGAATCAACCATGATTTTAGCACCTTGTAAACTTATCTGCTAAAATTATGGCTAGTTGCTAAAATCAAATGGAAAACTTAGCATTAGTCACCCTTGTTTCTGGTTCCCATGCACTAGCTGTCTGTGAGTATTATTCAATTTTTAAGCTTTCAGAACTTCTTTTTTCAAGTTTGGGTCCTGGCAATGGGAGTCATGGGACTAAATAGTGACAAATAGAAGTTATCCCTATTTCTTACCTTTGCTTGCGTCCCGGCAATGGTCCATTAATATACTAACCCATCCTAACTTTGATCGTTTATTGTAGTATCATTTCTAATTCTTTACCCTCCTTATTGTATCATGTTGGGAAAAATTCGGCAATAACATGAAATTCCAGAGAACAGTTTCATTATAATGATAAACAAAATTACAAATTGCAGAGACTTAATAAATAAATTAGACAAGCCAAAAATTGAGTTGAAAATCGAGCCGAGTCCTGTGTGATACCACAGTCTCCTTAACAAAGATTCACCGCCTACCGTGGGTGTTGTAGGATTCACCGGTGTTTTTGTCCCAGGATAAAACGGCTAAAACCACAAGTCGACAGAATACCACCGTCGACTGCCTTGGCGAACTTACTTGTGTCTGCCTCTCTCTCTCAAAGAAATTTTCGGAAGTAAATTTTTAGGGTACGAAGGACTTGACCTAACAAGAAGAAGATGGCCTATTTATAGGCAGCCAATCGCCAAGTCTTTGGCCAAGTCTACCCAAGTCCACCCAAGTCTACCCAAGTCACTTGCCTTGGTTTGCAAGGAAAGTATGTGGAAATTGACTTCGCCGAATTGAATGAAGCCAACGAATCTCAGTACAAGGGGGAATGTACGGCAGGACTTCCTTCCCATCCATTCTGATGTAATGTACACGTAATGGAACACATCGGTTTCCTCGAGAGACCCTCCGCGTGCCCATTTTAATTCATACCGAAATTATAAATTTTCCAACAATCCCCCATGAATGAAATTGGCAGGCAAACTGACGCAGATTACAAGAGCTGACCCAAGAGAGAGGCAACGGATAATTCCTGCATAGGATAGGTAGCTTTTGGCCTTGAACCTTCCCTAGTGATAGCCTATCGAGTTTACTGGCAGACCAGTGTGCAGTCCCGCTTTGAACTGTTCCCCCACCGGTGTAAACTGAGACAATAAACGTCACACAGGACTTCTCCTGACGTAGTATAGTTCTCACTGTTGGGTTCATTTTGGCCATGACACCCGCTTCTTGGTTCTGCAAGTATTTTCTTGAAAATTTTGCCAAGATTCTCAAAGAAGCGGCCCCACTTCATACTCACATAGGTGACCTTTTTATAAAGGGTATCCTGCTATACCCCAGTCGGTATTTCCGACGCATAAGAGTCATTAAAAGCAATGCTTAACCTTTTCCACTTTGCAGGCATCACTGTTCTACATCATATACATAAATGGGCAGGAGACCTCGTCTTCTCAGTGATCGTTCTCGAATACTCGCAAAAAGTAGTCTCATCGATGTTTGAAAAGAACTCTTGGAGTTGTTCTAAAAGTTCGATGATCAACAGATCATATGAGCGACAAGATAAACACTCCTTCAATATTTTCTGAGATAGTGTGGCAGAAAGGGATGACACTGATGAATTCGATGAAATGAAAAACATATTGGACTTGGTGAAATGAAAAACATACTAGGCCGCATATAAATAGATTGCTGCAAGAATCTCGTTGACAATCTCCTTGATATCTTGATTCCTTTTCTTATGGAAATGATATATGCACGAAATCTCCTTGATAATCTTAATATCCTTTCATTCCAAATGCCTAACAATCTCTAACTCTCAATTTACAAAAGATTTAATTTCCTCCACTTCCTAAGCAGACACTCTAAAAATAGAAGAAAAATTAATTACAATTCGATAATTGGTATACAATTAACTGTGTGATTTGACTTGAAATTATCAATAAATTTAGTCCGTGGCCTATGCCCCTAACAGATTCTTCAAAATTCATGTCTGAAATCTTTTTTTGAAAAGGTGGCTTTTTTCTCTAATGGCTCTGGTTTTTTCCATCCAAATAATTACTAGTGTGAAGATTGCATGGGATGCAAGCAAGCAAGCATGCAAATCTTATCTCTTACCTATTAATGTCCGATCAATTTAAATTTTTAGATGGTTAATGTATTTTACGAACAATACAAAATAAACAATTCTGATTATTATTGTAAGCTTGGAAAGGGACCCCAAAAAGACCAAAAGAATAGACAGGAATATCTCTATCCTGTCCCACTGAATAATCGGTTGTCCAATTGAAGGACGAGGACACTATGCAGGGGGGTCTCCCTCTTTATGTATAGGAGGGAAAGGAAATTATTTTGTCTCCACTTACTCACAATCTTGTAGCAAATAAATAAAAATATATGACATTTGACATTACGAAATAAGTATATTTTTTTTTAAACTCAGCGTACGATTAGTGGGGGGTTAACGGGATTAGAATAGTACGAAGTCCGTACGGAGTCAGTAATATTATATGCTAGTTGAGGAAAATTGAACCTATCGACCTACTTCAAATTGGGGGTGTAACGCCCCGAAAATTGGGTACGTTAAAAAAATAAATTTCATAATTTATTTAAATAACCGTTCTCGGCATTCAAGCAAAGGTAAGAAATTTTCAAAATTCTCAGTGACATTTGAAAACATGGTTCAAACATTCAAAGACCAAAATATCAAAAGAGGAGGCGAAACAAACACTTTTCAAGGAGTCTACGTATTAGTGGGTTCAAGTGTGAGTAGAAATATACAAACTAAAGAATAATTAGAATCAAGTTGAATGTTCAACACACGACTGAAACAAGTGAATGAAAGGTCAAGAAATGAATAAAGTGTTTAACTATTACAACATTGATGATTGAAGGTTCAACAAATGAGTGGAACTTAATGGCTTTTCTAACTTGCAAAAATGTTGTTTGGGGATAAACGAAAAGAATTCATGAGAGAAGTGGATGTATCGCAACACGGGTTTGGAAAACGAGAATAAGATTAATCGTTGAACAGGAATCAAGCAAGATATTTTTCTTAAAACACGTCGGTCAAACATACTTCAAATCAAGTATCCAAGTTTTGTTGATCATGAAGGTCTCAATCAAGAAGGTGTACAAATGGTTCACAAGATCATTCCGGCAATGGAATGTCTATTGCAAAATTCAAAGAAGATCTTATTAGTTAAACAAGAGCTTGGAAATGAAATGGATGTTGAAGTTAGACAACTCAAAGAAAGATGACTGTCATGAGGGTTTGAGTGGTTCAATAGACTAGAATTCCAAAAATAAATGCGAGCTCAAGTTTGGTTTGCGAGTCTAAATTTCAAAAGTAATGAAATAGTATTTCGATGCAATATTTAGGAGTTCAGTCTCAATATGCATTACGGGGAGAGCAAGGATAGAATCAAATGTAAAGCATGTGGAGCGTGTAAGTGTAAAGTTAGCATAGAATAAGTATGGTAGAAGCCGATACGTTTAGATTGAAAGTTGAATCGAATGAAAACCATCAAAATCTGGCACTGGTTTAGGAAGGAAACAAAGAGAGATTGAAGGAAACCAGCTCTTATTCTGAAGTATACTAATTGAGCGAACAGAATTATATAAAGATGGTGTTAGTAGTTTCGACAAACATTGAGAATGGAAGAATATGCGAGCACGAATAAGCACATAAAACAATTATAGCGGAGCTAAAATGTTATGATTGAACTGTCTAAATTGGAGGCTATATATAGAAGCTATCTGGATTTTATACCAATTCGTGAAGAGGTAAAAAGTAATCAAAAGGTATTACAGGGTTACTAATCGTGCACAAAATAACTGTAAGAAAATGGTGACTATCGATTTGTCTACCCCCCTTAAAAAGGCAGTACTATTCTTCCAAAGAATAACTTGTCTCTTCTTATGATAGCACTTGGCAAGTGAAGATTCCAATGCGAAAGTAAATAGAAAACTCCTAGCTTCGGCTCATGTGTAAGCTCCGGTTAACCCGCCCACCAATAACGAAATGACATTCATAGTCACTCACGAAAGGTACTAAATCTAATGGAATATTCTACTTTCGGTCCCCTCAGCACTTTTACTAATATCCTCAAGTTGTAGTTCGATATATACTCAAGTCTAGACTTATAAGTTATATTAAAATGAAATTTATATAGTGGACATACTAAATAGTAAAATGTACCACATCACCAAAAAAGACTTTTTACACAAAATTAAAATGTAATATTACTTAGGATATACTACATATACTTAACACATAGCAGAAAAATCAGTTAACCCATTACCCACGGTCACGAGGTAAACCCAAACCTAGGCTCTGATACCAAGTTGTAACGCCCCGAAAATTGGGTACGTTAAAAAAATAAATTTCATAATTTATTTAAATAAAATGCAACTTCATTAATAATATTAAGGAGTACTTAAAATTTTTGCCGGAGAACTTAAAAGTAAACCAACTTATTACAACTGAAACGAATTAAATTCTAATAGTCTGAAAAACTTAAACATGTATTAAAAGTTCAACAGAAATAAGGACAGAGCCATCTAACTAGATCCCTACTGATAAAGCCACGGGTCCACCACTTGTTCGCCACCTAGCTGCTCTCTTGCCTCAAATTCCGCTGGCAGCTCTTCATCTCCTTCTGTTCCTGGCGTTGGGGACGCCAGGGCCACAAAAGTAGCACCGTGAGTGATTTAATTACACTCAATAGGGTACCGAAACTACCCCTTTACAAAAGATTACTCATGCAACAGTCAAACATATAAACATAAATTTTAAAGCATAGGACAACCCGATTATCACAACATGTCTAAAAATATAGTGGATTCAGTGGATTCAAAATTTTCATCATCAATCTCGAGGTTTCACAACCCAAACCTCATGCACCTCATGAATTCGGTATCTCATACCAATTCATCAGGCTATCCGATATCGGTTCCCATCCACAATATAAACAATCTATTGGGCTCCCGTCCACCATGCCTAACTCTCCAGGCCAATGGCACGGCTCAAATACCCCTGGGAGTATATTGCGATAATTGGCTCAAGACCCATATCGGATACAACGTCCCATCCCCACATTCGATAAACAGCCACGCATCATTTAACCATTTATTTAGTTAATCACAAAATTAATTAACACATTATAAATGATTTAATAATTCCAGTAACCCAAAACATCACATGCGTCTAATTATAACATGTAACTAAAAGTTTAATAAAGAAATTGAATAAAGCACGCTAACAAGTCAATTATCTTTCCAGTCACTAAAAATAGCAAACGGATTCCAAAAATTATGAAATTTTACAGTAAATTAGTTCATCCAATTTAACACAAGTTCACTGTTTTGAGCGAAGCCTAAATCCAATCCTAAATGGAACAAAACAGTGTTTTAAGGTCAAACAGTGAATCTGTCCCGAAACTGTACAGTACAGCAAACTTTGAAAAATCATAACTAATTCTACGAATCTCGGATTGAGACGAGTTCTATATGAAATTTTCTTAACTTTTCGAGATCTACAACTCTTCAGTTATGAGTTTTACTCGGTTCTGACCCGAAATGGTCCGAATATTTTAAAAACAGAAATAGTATACATCATTCACATATTTTTTACTTTTCGTACGAATTCAACCACACGATTCATCAACGATTCAATTTCCGCAGAAACTATACCAAGCAATAAATTTTCTAATTAACCCACAGTATACGATATACACATGAATCACGTAAACAGTAATCCTAAGTAAAAGCTAAGTTCCGAAAATCCTACCTTTCTTCCGAAGTTTCAAGCCTAACACGAAGATTTTTGAACGTGCGAAAACGTTAACCACCACGATAAAAAGAATCTGCGATAGACGGAAAAATTAAACATGAGAGTGGAAGAATTTTCGAGTATAAATTTGAGGATGAGAAAGAAATAAATAATTGAGAGACCATTAATTATGAGAAGGATTAAAGAGAGGAACTTATGGAAGAGGGAGAGAGATTGAAATCTTCTAAGAGAGAAAGAGAGGGTCGGATGAAGAATAAGAGAATGAGGAAAATAAATGAATTAATAGAGGGAGATAAATTTAGAGATAAATATAGGTAGTTAATTAAGAGATTAATGTTGGAGTAATTAAATGGAGAGAGAGAGAGCAAAAGAGGGAGAGATATGCCGATGGAATAGAGAGAAAGGGGGAGAAAAAATAGGTGAGAGTAGATAGGAGAGATTTATGATAAGAGGTGGGAAGTTATTAGGAGTGTGAGAGGAATTGTAGGGTTTTTTTTTTCAAATTAAAACACTAATAGATATATACTACAAAATTAACTATATATCTACACTACATAATTATCCATTAGTTAAAGAATAATTCAAATTATGATATCCATTCTTTTTGTAAAAGAAATTAATAATTTTTTTTATTAATGTAACAAATAACTAAAAAAAATATCGGGTTTTTACAGGGGGACCTGCCATCCAGGGGTTCTCGGGGTGCCAACCTTATCCGTTCGTTCATTTCGAACATCAACGGCTCAGATTTTATCTCGCTTAAGTGTATTCGAACCATCCATTACTTCGCTTGCACATTACAATCCTTTCTATTCCGGAATTATTTTGCCTCAACCACAACAAACTTACGCGAGGTCGAGAACTGTAAGAAAGCTTGTCTATATCCCTCTTGCACATTTGTCAATTTTATTCTTAGAATAACCATTTGAAGTGATATTTTTTACAAGAATTACTACTTGCTTTTGTCTAAAGCAAAACCTACCTCCAAGTTGATCATAATCACCGGAACCAACAGAGGAGAAGAGCAGTTAAAAAAAGAGAGAGAGAGAAGAAAGAAAAAAAAAATGTACAGTGTTTCGTTGCTTTCGTGCCTCTTTTTCGTTTGGGTTGTAGAGGGAGAAATACAATTAGTTCCTGTCGCAAAATGTTTGTCCAGTTTAAAAACTACAACTTAAAAACATGATTTTTTTTTTGACAATTTACTAGATATCAAAGAATTCTTATTATATATAAAAAGTTGAATTTTTTCTTTAAAAAAAATGCGTTAAGTATTATCAAGCCTTTATTTTGCGAGCCGGAAAATATTTTGGGACAGAGGTAGTACTCCCTCCATCTTTTTTTAAATGTGTTGTTTCGTAAATCCAATTTATTTAAGAAATATCATCATTACACCTTTCACATCAACATTTACCTCCACATTCTAGAATTATCCTCAATTTTTACCCGTTAATTCTTTACACACTAACTTTTTGAAAAGGCAAAATGATACAGTTTTTGTATAAACTTTTACCCATCAACTTTTAAAAATAAACACTTTTTAAGGGACAGTCCAAAATAGAAATATCTACACTAAGCGACGGAGGGAGTATTAATTTGTTGAGAGCTAAGAGCATCCCCATCAGGGGAGGCAAATGCCCCTGATGGTTATTTTGTTGAGCCAAAGGGTAGAAAACACCTCAAAATCAGCCTCAACAAGTGTTGGGCTAATTTGCAAAAATTGCAACTTCGCTACTGTAACTCGCTATTGGGGGTAAATGTATTGTTCACGGGCTACCGAATATTTTAATAGTTTCTCTTCCCTTACTTCTTTCCCTCTCTCTCCGTTTCTCTTCTCCGTGTCTCGCTACAGTAACAGAAGTGGGGAAGTCCATTACACGTGGCTAACCGTGAGTGGGGGAGAGATTATTTTAATGGGTAAAAGGTACCACTTTAGTAGTACTTGACTGCACCACTTTATTTTAATGGGTAAAAGGTACCACCGAAGTGGGGGAAGTTTTATACGTGGCTAACCTTTTTTTTTTTTTTTTATAGATTTGAAGGGAATAGTTTAATATAGTAAAGTTAGGATAGAGAGTCTGATTTTGTGAATTTTTTTATTAGTGACTTGCTAATTTATAAATGGTGTTTTTGAGGTTAAATTTGATGTTTTTTTTGTTGAGCCTAATAAGGATGCCCTAACAAGCACCAAAGGATAAATATGAGAACAACTTTTTTCTGCAGTTCACATCAGTAGGGTCTAGTAGGATGAGGTGTTGGAGGACTATTGGGTGGTTCAAATGCCTTAGTCACGACTTATCCGTCAATAAGTTTGTTTGTGGAGATTTCTCCTTTGGGTAAAATTTTCTACTCTTTTATTAAGTTGTTTTTTTTCCTTAATTTTTATTATATTCAGTTCAATTATTTTTATTAATAATATATCTTGACGAGAAATCGAAAAAGTGTAACAATATAGATCAAAATTAATATTTGCAATTTTTGGGGCCATTTTCGTAAGAGAAAAAAAACATTTGCAACTTATGACTACTCCAGTCATTCTTTTTTTCCCTCTCTCTTTACACGTCAAAACTTCTTCATCTCCTCTCTCTATCTCCTCTCTAGCATCTCTTGAATTTTATCAATATTTTGATCTATATCTTTATACTTTCATGTTTTCTCTCGCCAATGCGAGAAATGTGGTGTAAAAATAATGCCAAAAAACTTCAATAAGAGGTTACTAAAAGTTACTAAATAAAATCAATTGCCTTGAACAAAAATAATTTAGTTTAAACTCAACCTTAAATTTATTTTTGAAACAGTAGGAACCTTTTCTTCCTTCTTTTTTTTTTTCCGAATGATTTGAGCAGTTGTGATGAAATTATTCTTTTTGCTTTTTTAACAGTGATGAAATTATTCTTGATCTGACCGAAAGAGCGTACCCATGTATTTCCCTGACCCGTCAATTTTAGAACCTTCTTTCTATTAATCACGTTTATTTTTAATGTGTTTCTTTTTTAGAGTTTTAAGCTCTTGTGAGCATTATTTTTTAACTAATCCTTTTTGGGAGTTTTGAGCTCTTGTAAGACTATTCTCAACTGATCCTTTTTGAGTTTGAGGGTTGAATTCTCTCTTTGTAGCCCATGTATTTCAATGACCCGTCATTTTCAGTGTACTAGTTGAGATTTACTTTGTGGACATGTATGTATGGTGGAGGTTCATGAATCTTCCTTTCTACCTGTTTACATATAAAATTAACAAATTCAATGATTGATTGACACGTAGTCAAAAATGCCAAACGTTGGCAAATACTTGTCAATGAAGATACACTGGATCAATGAAGTAAAATTTAGTTAATACGATATCGTATTATTCCTCAGATTTGAGAAGCGGTTATTGGTAGTTACAAGTCAAGGATAAAAGTATAAATTGACTTCGAAGTCATGATATTAACTAAAAACATAAACTCCACGTGTAAACCTGTAAAACGGAGTAGTTGGCAGTTAGAATACGTGGAATACTTCTTGAAAAGCAGTTATCTCCTTAACGTGTAATCATTTGAGTTTGTTTGAGCAGTCATGTAGATTTAAAATCAAGACTTTCGGAGGAAGAATTAAAAGAATTCAAATACAGACGTGGAGGTGAGAAGAAACTGCCAACTCAAAAGTAGAAGTTAGAGTTCGAAGCAAGCCAAGTTCAAATTCTTTGAGCGGGAAGTTCAAATTGCAAGCAGCGTCTATAAATAGAAGAAATTGAAGAGTAAAAACCCCCGAACAAATCTTCAACAAACAGCTACCAAAAAATGATGCTTGGTTTGTTCATTGGCAAGTAGTTTTTGGATTTCGAACTCAGTTCGAAGTAGATTAGGAAGTTGATTAGGAAGTATTTAGGATTATTCTCGGTTGTTCTTATAACAATCATCAGTTCTCAATTGTTCTTGTAACAATCTCCAGTTCGAAGTTCTGTTACATTGTATTTGATGTTGAAGGCAATTTCGAATTTCGAAGTAAGTTTTTCTTTGATTTATCAATCAAAGTGTCTTGTTTCTTTGTTGTTCTTTAATTTTCTAAGTTATTGGTTTGCATTTCTTCACTTATAAAGAAAAAATCCTCTTAATTGAGGTAATTGAACCAATAAAACACAATCGCCTGATTAGACTTGGTTTTTCCAAAGTTAATCTGAGAGAGGAGATTGAAACTCTCTCTCGCACGCTCGCACACGATTATTTTGTCACAAAGAAGTAAAAGAACCAGTAAACACTACCTAGAGGTGTCAAACGGGCCGGGACGGCACGACACGTCGGGAGGCGGCACGGCACGTTAGAGGCACGGTAAAATCCTGGCACAGCACGAAACGACACAGTATAAGTTGACACGAGGCACGGCACGGGCACGAAAATGAGCGGGCACGGCACGGGCTAAGGTGGCACGTGGCACGGCACGACACGGTCTTCTACGGGCACGGTAAGAAGTCAACGTGGCACGAGGCCCTCCGCGTCACGACTTTATTCTAGCACGACATGGCAGCACGGAAGTTGGCACGGCACGGCACGGCAAGGCACGAGCACGGAAGTTGGCCTAGCACGGCACGACACGGCGGCTCAACACGGGCACGGCACAAGGCAAAAAAAAAATTGTTAAATAATTTATTTGTATGTATGTTTTGATAATCACAAAAATAAAAAAGAATTTTTTTTGGTTGTGTAACTTGTGTTAGTGAATTATATATTTATATCAAGTTTTAAAAAAATTAAGTCATGAACAAAAAAATAAAAAAGAGGGAAAAAGAAGTTACAAAAATTTTATTGATTTATTTTATTTTTTAATTTTGAGAGAGAGAGAGAGAGGGAGAGTTTGGACAAAAAAATAAAATAAGCTTTTAAAATATTTTTTGACATGTTTGATAATTGATACATTGCCTTTTATCTAATAAAGATTTTGAAAAAAAAAATAACATTTTTTGTATGTGAAAAAAAATAAAAAATAAAAAAAAATAGTGTTTTGCAACTTGTAAGTAAGTCGCTAAGTCATGAACAAAAAATTTAAAAGATAATAATAATTTTTTGTAGAGAGAGAGAGAGTTTGGACAAAAAAAATAAAATAAACTTGTAAAATATTTTTTTACATGTTTGATAATTGATACATTGCCTTTTATCTAATAAAGATTTTGGAAAAAAAAATTCTTTTTGTAAAAAATAAAAAAAATAAAAAAAATAGTGTTTTGCAACTTGTAAGTAAGTTACTAAGTCATGAACAAAAAAAATAAAACATTTACAAATTTAAAAAAAAAATTAGGGAGAGAGAGAGAGATTGATGGAAAAGGAAAAAAATACAAATTATTTTTATAAAAAAACGATAGAAATTCAAATTATAGGAATTAGATTCTTTTATTAAATTATATTATAGAAATTATTAGATGTTAAATTACAGAAATTATATAAATTATAGAATTATTTTTATTAAATTTGGTTATAGAAAATTTTAAATTATACAAATTAAATTTGATTCCTTTCATAGTTTCACTGTCTCACTCTCACAGGAACACAATAATGGGCCTCTGCTTTCCGGACCAAATTTCGACGATCGGAACCGTTAAATGTGTTTAAAACGTGTTTTCAGCATCCTACGCAAGGATTATGCAAAAAATAATACCCGGAAGTAGTTGATCGGAGTAGGTTTTCGTAAAACTACGATACGAAAACCTGGCCCGATCAAGCCCTTTTGGGTATTTTTTTTTTTCCCCAAATCTTTGCATAGGACCTTAAAAACATGCTTTAAACACATCTAACAGTTCATATTTTTAAAAAAATGATTAGGTGGTCTTGAAGTGGTGCATTATAGTACTGAAATTCCATTAGAAGCACTGAATGTGTTTCGATCGTGTTGTTACCGATATCGGATGATCATCGATTTTGGGGAGAATGATAGAATTGACAAGATATTAAATTGCAACGGTTCAGATCGAACATTCGGAAAAAAAATATACATTTTTATAAAATATATTTTATTTTATTTTAAAAAAATACATTTTTATAAAATAAATTTTATTTTATTTTTAAAAAATGAGAAAAAAATGAAATTTTTTAATAATAAAAACGAATAATTTGATTTTTCAATTGATAGGTGAAAATTGAATTCTAGTCCGGACCTCCCGTTTCCGGACCTCCATGATCCAAAATTTTTTTTGACGATCCGAACCGTCCAATGTGTTCAGAAGGTGTTTTCAAGGGTCAATTGCGGAAAATCTTCAAAAAAAATACCGGGAAGGGCTTGATCCAAGCATTTTTCGCAAAAAATATATATATACAGTTTTTGCGAAAATTGCTTGGATCAAGCCCTTCCCGGTATTTTTTTTTGAAGATTTCCCGCGTGGACCCTTGAAAACACCTTCTGAACACATTGGACGGCTTGGATTTTCCAAAAATAATTTGCAACACAAAAAAAACCATTTTTTTCTTATTAACGGGAGGTGTGGACTAGAAGTTTTGATTATATTATGCGCTAGCCACATGATCGCAACACAATTATGACGATCTACACCGTTCACTATGTTTGTTTTGCTGTTATAATCACTCTCGCCAAATTTGAAGTCTATCGGGTATTGAAAACCCTTTCATCGGTACGCTGATTCATTATCAATCGACAATTTGTCCCCTTCGATCAAGTACGTAACTATAATTAAATCACTTCATTTTTTGCATGGAGGATATAATCACTCCCACTTAAAATCTAGACGGTTCCGATTCGAAAAAAACTACTCTAATGGACGTCGAGTCATGCATGATAGGACATTATTGCTCATAGATGCACCGAAGTGATCCGATTAGGTGGTTGCAGACATTTGATCGTCACCGTTTTCGGGGAGAATGATAGATTTGATAAGATATGAAATCGTAACGGTTTAGATCGAACATTCGAGAAATCGAGTATGCACCTGCTTTGTAATCCTATACATTGAACATACTTGGTTATGAACCAATCTATTTTGCTATAGGATAATGTACATTAGCCACATGGCCGCAACACAATTATGACGATCCAAACCGTTCATTTTGTTTGTATTGTTGTTTTAATTCCTCTCGACAAATTTGAAGTCTATCGGGTATTGAAAGCCTTTTTATCGGGACGTTGATTCATTATAAACTAAAAATTTGTCTCATTCGATCAAGTACCTAATGATAATTAATTTACTTCATTTTTTGCGTGGAGGGTATAATCACTACCACGTAAAACGTAGAAGGTTCCGATTTGAAGAAAAATACTATGACGACCGTCGAGTAGTACAATTTTACGGCAATTTATACCGTTGGGTGCATAGGCATATGGTGTGACTCATGCACTAATTTTACAAATTTCCAATCCATTCCCCTTCTACCGCTACAAATTTTACCAAGGGTTTTACTTTTCTTTGAACTGCCGCCAAGGATTTACTGGAGACCCACTCTTCTTCTCTCACATTCCATCTTCTAGGGTTTATAGTGAGCTCCAATCTTCCATCTTCCAAACAAAATCAGTGCAAGCCACCCCCCTCCCTCTCTCTCTCTCGCTCTGGCCTATGGATCTCCTTTCTTCTCTCTCCAAGAAATCTCGGCTCATCAAATCCAATCGAAGACAGAGGGACGACACCGAAGCTGGGTATTTGGACGAAATCAAGGACTCGAATCCACGAAGATTTTAGACGGGTATGTTTCGACGAAAATCGAATTGAACGGAAGCTGGATTTCTTATTAGGTATGGGCTCTTCAATAATCACATTCTCTGGTTTGGTGTTTTTTATTTTTTTCGTTATTTTCCCTTGCCTTAGCCATAAATCAAAGCTAGGGTTTCAGATTTTCCGTGTGGTTCATGCCTGATAACTCTCTGTAGATTTGTCTAATAATGATGGGGTATATTGAATTGATTTGAGTTGGGTTTAGGGGAAATTGGGGAAACGGGATTTTCTTGGTCTTTTCTTCTTCTCCTTCTTGTTGTTTTGGTTCTTGGGTTTGATGGAGTAGTCAAGAGTAATGGAGGAACTTATAAAGAATGAGATCCTTTCAAAAAAATGTATAGAGAACGAGTTTTGAAATAGTTAGCTAGTCCAAACTTTTAAGGACTTACTTATCCCCATTTGCAGAGAAGTTGAGCTCCTCCTTTAACGTAAATTCGACATAGTAATAGTGGATCTCATCGTGTAATGGAACTTAAACTTTATCAACTACGACACAAGGATTTACGAAAATGAATAATGAACCTTGTACGGGCCGTAATAGTGGATCTCATCGTGTAATGGAACTTAAACTTGCTTCTAGCGGTTCAGATAGCACTGTAGCTATCAAGATCCGTTTCACCTATTGCCTTTGCCAAAAAATTTATTTGTCCTAAGAAATGAATCTAGTTTAACCTAAGAAATGAATCTGTTTCACCTAAGAAATGAATCTAGTTCAGTTTACTCCTTTCTTACAGCTTCCCTTCTCCCCTATTTAGTGTGTTTCTAAGGTTGTGTCTATATTACTTGATTTTATTGTGGTTGCAGGTATCCATACAATAATTTTGTGCATCACCATGTAGAACACATAGTCATGATTTGCTTGGAGAGCAAGAATGCTTCTTTTGTTGAACATCTCCTTAATGACTGTAATCTCATCGGGAAAATTCTTGAAGCAGAAAATAACTTCACATTGGCTGCTGATCCAAATAAGGTGATAGTTATATTCCCTTTTTTATTGGCAAAATAGATGCATATTGAAAAGCCATTCTCTCTACATGTACTAGCAATTAAAGGTGACTCTGATTCTTTTTTTTTGGGCATTGGAAAGAATAATTTCGGTTTTGGGAGCAAGTTTAAAGGGGAGGCATCTCTTTAAGTGTTTTTTTCCCCAGTTGTGCACTTCTATGAGCATATGTATGCTATCCTAAATTCGCTTTTGTATTTTGCTTCTCTCTTTTCTAACTTTTACTTTTGGCAAATACTAATGAGTTGTTCTTTGTTTCTTTTCTAAGGTCAATAGTATTACCAAAACAAGAAGATTCATGTTCTTCCTAATGTTGTACAAGGTTTTGACGGATTATGTGAAGACCAGCCTTTGGACCCCGTTTGGAGTGCCACAGGAAAAACAACATTTGCCCCAACAATATATAGCTCCTACGTCAAGAGGCCCTGCTCCTCCACCACCTCCACGAGCATCACTATGGTCTATGTACTTCAGAATCTCCACAATCTTCATCATCTCTCCCGAAAGTTGGGACGGCTGCTGTGTTTCAAGTATCCTTGCGCGCGGCCACCTTTCTAGTTTTGGATGTAAACAATTGGATATGATTCTTTTGGATAATGATGAATGATTGTAGTTTTGGAAGTGAACTGCTATGAATGAAAGAATTCTATGTTTTGGAAATGTGTATGCCAATTGGATATCACGGAATACATTTGTAGCTTCTTTAGCTAAAAAAAAAAAAAAAACTCATTGGCAACTGCAATCTTTTACGGCTACAAATATAGTGTATTAGCGATTGCATTTCGCGGTCGCAAAAAATAGTGTAATGGCGACTGCATTGTACAGTCGCAAAACATAGTGTATTAGCGACCGCTCTCTGTACAGTAGCAAATATATAATATTACCGACCGCAAAAATTCGGACTCTAAAAGATGAATTTGCAGTCGCTAATACATTGCGACCACAACATTCGGTCACAAATAGCTTTTGACACCCAACCAATCGCGTCCCCTATTTTTGCGGTCGCAAATAGCTTTTGCGACTCCAAACACTCTTACCAAATTCAAAACACATTCTAACCATAATTCAAAAATCCAAAAAGCCGAATAGCTGAAAATGAGACTCCCAAACACCCCTTAGATGGGAGCGATATCCAGAACGAAAAGTCCAACCAGATCGAAAAGTCTTCTTCCACTTCTGGTACTCTCTCTCTCTCCATCCATATTTTATCGTTGAATTTGCGTTTGGCATCTTATATATACATATATATTAATTTGCACGACCGATTGATTTGCAATCAGTGGATTCCCATAAACGGAAAAAATCGGGAGGACGACCTAAGAAAACAAAAAGCATGGAGGAATTGCTGGAATGTAAAGGCTACACGTTACAGATTGCTGCAAAGAAACTCGGGAGTAAGCATACAATTTCGGAAATCAAAAACATACTAGAAATTAAGCTTGCGATGCTCTACGATAGAATTATTTGTAAAAAAAAAGTTTGTTGTTTAAAATTGTGTTAAGATTAAAGATTGATTTCAACTTGAAAAAAATTTGCCTTGCTCCTTAAGAATTTCTCTAATTTTTTTTATAATGCATGATCAAATATAAGTGTGAGTATTTTGGTCACTAAAACAAGGACAAATTCACTTTAATGTACTATTACATGCAAACGGAAATAGTACTATGTAGTAATGAGATTGCAACAGTTTTTTATTATAAAAGTATATGTGTTAGTATGGCCCTCCCAAATGAATTCCTAGCCACCAACGCAGGTTGGTTCAAGTGGTTCGGCACTTGTTCCCCTTAAGCAAGGTCTCGAGTTCGAGTCTTGTGAATGGAGGAAACTTGCGCTGGGAGAGCTTTACCCCTTCGTGGGCCGACCCGGCTCGCACCGGATTTAGTCGGGGTCCAGTGGGCTTCCGGATACCGGTGGTTTAGACCAAAAAAGAATTCCTAGCCTCCTCTGTGTTTGAACTAATCTTCTCTTTTGCAGTTGGCAAGAGTACACTACAACGTCGTATTGAGGAAGCAGGTTATAAGACATGGTCTGAATTTCAACAAAGGATAACTAAATCCCAGCCTGTACATGGAAAACAAAGGATACAGGATGAGGATAAGGTTCCCATAAATGTGGAACATAGAGGGAAAAAATACCATTTGATCTGCCTTTGCTAGCAATATGGGAAGTGTTGTAGAAGCGCATAAAAGATAGTTTGAAACTCAAGGCTGGAACTTACGATATAAAGTACTTTGATGGAAAACAGGACCTTTCCATTATATGCAATGAGAGCTAAGAGAGTTGTTTACGCCGTGCAGGTGGTACTCCGATCGTATTAAAAGTGGTTGAACATATCTGCTATCTAGTTTAGAGAGTTGTTTACATCATGCAGTTGGTACTCCGATCGCACTAAAAGTGGTTGAACGTATCTGCTACCCATAGAATTGCATGTGTTATTTTAAGTTGTGTATGTTTCCATGTTTTTCTTCCAACATTTCTGGGTGAAAAAAAAAATGGTATATTTCTTTCTCGTACACCTATTGTACTAGTCAAGTCGTAAGAACTTCTATTGAGATTTTGCTGAGATAGGAAGAGAATGTAGTCTAATTATGTTAAATGATGCATTACTTTTCTACTAGCAAAAAACCCGTGCTATGCACAGGCCGCATCTAGTACACGGTTAAATTTTTGTACTCATAATTTGATTCCAATTCAAGTATAAAATTGGTTAAATTACCCGTGCTATGCACAAAAAGAAAATTATAATCAAATTAGATCTATTTATGTACCCGGTTAATCCATGACACATCCAAATTTCAATATGACACATCCAAATTTCAATATCCTTAACACATCCAAATTTCAATATGTAGCAGCGACTCAAGTCTTTCATAAACAATTGCCCATGATCCTCTTTGTAAAGTACAAAATCTACCATCTACATACATAACATACCCGATCCAATTTGTTCCTCAAATTTAGTGTCAACGGAATGATTGTTTCAAAAGCTGGCATCTTCTTTTTGGATGTCCATAGTATTAACAACACGCAATTTTGGCCAATCAATACTTGCCACTTGTGGCGTCCACAACCCTCCTATGGAAAACTCATCTTGCAATACTATATAAGATTGTGTAATGGACGAGTAGAGCTGGAATGAAATACTGGCCTTGTTTCCAATTTGATTAAATAAGAATCCGACAAAATCTAGTGGGTGATTTTAGCAAATGAGGAAACCATTTGCTAAAATCAACTCATTTCTATTTGCTAAAATGGGTTGATTTTAGTAAATAGTTTCCTCATTTGCTAAAATCAACCCATTGATTTTATAGGATTCTTATTTAATCAAATGGGAAACAAAAACTTGAGATTCGGGTGCCGCCAAGGGAACTAGAGCACGATTTCACGACCGCCCCCTGCATAATAGTCATACGTCGTTAGGCATTTGATGCTTTTGAATCTTGCATGTGTCATTTTTTTTTTTGGATTTTTTTTTAATACATGCATTTAGGTTTCAAAAGGTTCATTTAGAGCATCTCTAGTGCACTACCTAAAAAATATTTGCTAAAATGTACACCTAAGCACATGTGGGACCCTATTTTGCGTGCTAAGAGCTTAGTTAGCTAGCTAAGGAGAAATGCACTTTAATGGGAGCTCCCTAAAAATGCTCATTATCTTTTAGAGTGAGACCCATTTAAGGGGTGAGGGGTGCCAAGTGGTCCCACAAAATTCTCCTCTCCGTCCCTTCTCTCGTCCCTCCCCAAATTTTGGTAGTCACTTAGGGCACTTTAGGTAGTGAGGAGTGTCACCTAGGATTTTAGAGAGTCAATTTTTATGCACTAGAGACCATTTTTTGAGTTTTTCTTAGCTAACTGGTTAGTAGGGCTACTCAAAAAAATCGGTGAACTGTGAATCCGATCTGGACCGAACCAATCTGTACGTTTTTATTTTTTCCCCTGTGGGGCCACTGCCCAAAGTAATTTCCTATGTCATTTTCTCTCTCCTTCTTCTTTTGGGAGATGTTATCCTAATGCACAAATGAGTCGGTAGGGTCCACTTTGGAGTCTCATAAAAATGATCTAAGCCGCTCATTAACTTTAAAATAATTTTTTTAGTCGCCTCAAAAAAAGTTAGCTCAATCAGATTTTTATAACTACTTGATCCGATTAGTTAACTTTTATATAAAATCTTTATAGAATTTAGGATTCTAAATTTTGAATGAAAATTGAAAGATTAGATCAAATATTTAAAGTTTTTAAATTGAGCGGATTTTTCTTCTTGGCCAATCAAAAAATTATTTTAAAAGTTATGAACAGCTTAGATCATTTTTATGAGACTCCAAAGTGGATCCCACCGACTCATTTGTGCACTAGAATAACATCTCTAAAAAAGAGAAGGAGAGAAAAAATGACAAAAGTCGGTCACTTTGGGTCAATGGCCCCACAGGGGAAAAAGTGGGATCGAACACGGCCTAAAATTACAGTTCAAAAAAATAAAAAAACACGGCCTAAAATTTTAAACCCGGTTATATATATACAAAATATATATAATATATGTACTATTTATATACTTAAGAAACGAGAGGCGTGTGAGTCGAACCCTATCCATCCGTAGGGGAGTGAGCACACTTAACAACTTGGCTGTTTAAGCTTTTATTGTTGAAACTTGAACCATGTCTCAGAGGCGGCTCCACCTTGAGCCGAGGGTGGTCGCCCGAACACCCTGGATTTTTTTTTTTTTTAGAAATACATGTAAAAAAATTTTATTTTCAATATTTTTGTCATTTTGAACACCCTAAAAAAAATGTTTGAACACCCTAACCAATATATTTGAACCATTTTGAACACCCTACCTAAAATGTTTGAACACCCAATCTCAAAAAGTGACTTCTTCCCACGAGACTCACACACTCTTTTACCATTTCGTTTCTTTCCCCCCACCCTGCCACCGTTTCTTTCTTCAATTCCCCTCTTCCCCTTGGATTTCTTCTCCTCTCTCTCTGTGAAGAATTGATTTGTTGATCAGTAAACACACACACATCGACTTTATTACCTTAATTCTTTGTGGTCACCCCCAGATCCTCCTAAACATTTTGGAACTATTCTATTATGGTACTTCATTGGAGTATGAAAATAGTCTAATTACTCCGGTCCTCTAAATGGCTCAATTTTGAATCTAACCCCATCTCAACTACTAAAATTGTAGAGAAATACTTTAGATACTAACTATTATACAAATTACTTGCACGAAATGTGCATGTGACACTCACCAAATGAGTCTACAACAACATTCACCAATATTTATCTGTGAGTTCCATAACACGACGTTTCACTGTACTCGTGCTAGCTGCAAAAAAAGATCAGATTCATCCAGATGGGTGAGGCCAAGAATTTTGATTCGGGGGCCGAACTAATACATATACTTCTATACTAAAAACCATTTACTCTTATTATTACATACTATTTCCTTTTGTATGTAATACCTTACTTAAAGTGACATTGGTCTTTCTTTTAGTGATCAAAATACTCACGCACTTATAGTAAAGGATGTTGTCATAGTCACATATCACAACTCATGGACATCGTTCATAGATAGACATCATTGTGCCGCTCGTATCACTGCGACGCCCCTTGAAACACTACTTTCCTTTCTTTGGTTTGCATCCCTTTCGTGTTTCCAGAGTGACAGTTCGGCGACTTTTGGGAGTGAAAATCGTTGTTTGGAAGTCCAACAATCCGGTATGTTTCTTGTTTCCAAATTAATTTTGATTTCTAAAAGAAATACAATTTTTTTGGGTTTTTCTTGTGAATCTAAAATCAGATTTTGTTTAACAGATTTTTTGGGGGTTTTGGTTGTTGAAAATGGAGGGGAAATGGTGACTGGGATCAAATGGCTGGGGCCATTTTTGGCTCCCACAAATGACATGCCGTTGGAGGCCCTGAAAATGGCTTGGGGTGCCAAAAATGGGTATGGCACCCCATATGGCACCCCATTGGAGATGCTCTTATAACACAAAATAGACCAATAAATGGGAAACGGAAGAGGGAGGGGGAAGTACAAGTCAGGGAAAGTGAAAGGGAGGGGAGAGAGTAATGGGAGTACTCCACATTTTATAGTATTATTATATTACACCAGGGAAATGATAATGGCAAAATCATTTTTGTTTGTCAAAATTGTAGTGTACAAAAGGCTTGTATCTTGCTCATGGTATAAGGTTTTTAAGCAATACATTTTTTGCACAAACAAACGGTTTTGACATTAGCACTACCCTTACAGTAAACCACATCTAAATTTCATCATTAAATTTCATCCACTCTTTACAATAACACAATTTGAAAATACAAAATTGAGACCCATGTTGTATACTTTTTGTCGTATAATAAACTTCTTTAACACACAATGACACAACCCACTAACGGCCCGTTTGGATGGCGTATTGATTTTGGAGGGATTAAATAGTCAGGAGGATTAAATAAGAAGGGTGGACCCACATTGATGTAACAGTTAAGAATGAAGGATTAAATAGTCCATGGTTTGGATGAGGGATAAAAAAGAAGGAATAAGGAGGGTAGATGATGTAAAATCATGTTAAAAGAATTTATTGTCATTGGTAATGAATGTATTAGATTATGTATTAATATAATTGTATAAATATCTAAATTAATTGTTTTGTTATAAATTATATTAAATAATTCATTTCAATATTTTTTATAGTATAAATTAAGAATATTAAATATTAAAATTAACTCAACAAGTTAACAAGCGAACAATGTAAAATCCTAAAGTACAAATTTTTTGGAAATTTTTTGTATCTAATTGTAGATCTCTAGTACTAGTTTAATTTGATGCAAACAAAAAATTATAAATTATGTGCGGAAGCACTTTATTTTTTGATTCGAATGAATTGCATTGGGGGGTAGGGAGGTAAAATGGGGTGGGATATCCCCCGACTAAATATAAGCACCCCTTCCCCCCTGCTTTTATTTAGTGCAGCTTCTCCCTGACTATTTAGCCCACAGCTATTTAGTGCGGGTGTGTTTTTTGTTCCCAAACCATGGGCTAAACATCACATCATCCCCTTATCACCCCTGATTGTCTCATCTCTCTTCTTAAACCTTCATCCAAACGAGCCCTAGAGGTGCTTTTGAACATACAAAATTGGGACCCATGTATATTTTTTGTCGTATAATAAACATCTTTAACACATAGCTCACTAGAGATGCTTTTTTCCCCCCTCTTTATGTCCACCAAGTGGGTCCAACAAGAGTATATTCCCAACTCTCAAAACCCAGGGGGTCAAGCCCTTTTTTTGTTTGAACCTGTTTTTTTGGGACCCCAAGGAGTCAACTCCACTATTTTATTTGTTTGAACTAAGGCCGTGTTTGGATGGGGGGACATATTCCCCTGATAAGTTTTCACCCCCAAAAACCCTGGGCCCCACCGTTAATCCCTGGTTTGGCAAACCCACAAAGCCTCCTGATAAGTCTTCACCCCCTCTTCCCTTATCCCTCTGTGAAGGTCTTCCCCCTGATAATTTTTGGGCTGCCTTCACCCTCCCCAAAAATTATTCGGGAGAAGAGGGTCTGTTTTTTGACCAAAACAACCTTCCTTATCCCCCTCCTCCATTAGCCAACAAAAACCAAATAAAAATTAGAGATCAATAATTCTTCATATCTAGTTTCAGATTCACCAAAAAAAGAAAAAAAAAACTCAAATCTGGTTTCAGGTTCACCAAAAAAAGAACCTTAAAATTTGTAATTTTTTTTACATAATCAAAAGTAAATTAAAAACAAGAACCAAATTAGATCGTGCTTTGCCCCTCATCAGAAAACGTCGTCATCGTTTTGAGCTCTCTGATCATAAACCGTCATCGTGACTTCTTGGTTGATGACTAGTTTGCTCCCGGATTTGGTTGATGCACGAGAGAGAGAGAGAGAGAGAGAGAGAGTATAAGTCGGTGGGTGGGTTTGATCTAAAATGGTGGGTGGTTTTTTATGTAAACAGTGGTTGGGTTTTGAAGTATAGTCGGTGGGTGGGATTTGATGTAAACAATGGGTCCATGCAATATATATTTGAGTATAGTTCTCCTTCTTTTGGTTTAAGAATTAATATAATGCAAAATAAATTTATAATTAATATAGCTTCCAATTGTCCATGCAAAATTAAATTTTCAATGAAATAAATTTATATAGCTTCTAATTGTCCAAAATTAATAAAATAGATTAAATTTTGCAATTATATGATTAATATAATGCATAATCAAGTTTGGGACACCACAAAGGCAAAAGAGTCATTTCACAGTTTTTCCCATCATTTACCCCCTTTTATTTGTAAAAGAGTCATTTCACAGTTTTTCCCATCATTTACCCCCTTTTATTTGTAAAACATCCAAACCAAGTCAAAAGTTATCCCCCCTGTTTAATCCCTCATCCAAACCATCTACTTTTTTATTCCCCCTCCATAAACATCACATCAATGTGGGCCAACCCTCTAAACTTATCCCCCTGAAAATAATCCCTCATCCAATCGGGGCCTAAAGTCTAAACCGGCCAACGGCAAAGTCGTGAAGACCCATGGACCCTTTCGCGTATTCTAGGTACCGATTCAAAATCACTTTCAGATTTTCTCTGGACCTGAAAAACACACCAGCTCAAGAAAGTCCAGCGAAACGACGACCCTGGACCGCTCCAGAAGGGAAAAAAATGGAGGAAGCGAATCCATTGCCTCCAGTGTTAAGTTCGGGTGATGATTCTGTTGATAAAAGTACAGGTAGCGTTGCCGAAGGAGAAGAAATCCCTGAGGATTTCCGTAACCTTTTGCACACGGAGCTTAACTCGTCTCGATTGGAGAACGACGTGGGTGAAGCCCGTGTCACCGGATGGGTTTTCTGGAGTCGACAAGACGACAGAATAGACACAGTTCCTCCTTCTGTTTCCAATCGCGGTATCAACTATTTCTTCTCTCTCTACTTTGTAATTTTCTTTGTAAATGATTTCGTTTTTGGGGCAGGAAATATCTTCAGTTCCAATATCTACCCAGATTTGGGTAAAAAGTTGATTTTTTTGTTTGTACTCTTCTCCTCCTCTCCCGAGCCTTGAACACTTAACCTCGGGTTTTGGAATACAAAAATATTCCTTTTGATATGAGATACAGTACTCCAATGGACAAACTTAGATCTAAGCATTATTTTCATTGTTCTAAAAGTCGAACTAGGGGCCACCCAATGCCTAGAGGGATGGGATGTTTGGAGTCGTGAAGATGACCAACCCAATACTCCTCATTCTAATTGCGGAAACAACCAGCCTTCGAAAAGAAGGTCAGGGCGGCCGAGTACTTGATGCCTAGGCCCTAGAAGACTCCTCGCCGACTAGCCCAACTAATCGTTTGACTAGGCACCAAGTACTCGTTCTGGAAGCTAGAAGGTGCTTAGCCACCCATGGAGTCACTCGCGAGTTTTAGAACCCTGGTATCAACTTCTTCTTTCCCCGCTTGCTTTCTTCCAGTACTGGTAGAACATTGATACAAACTCATGTGTTGAACTCACCTTTGAAAATCAGCTTGCAAGGTGGGGGTGCCAAGAACTTCTGATTTCTATATATATATACACACACACAAATCTTCTTATCCGGACCTCCCGAAAATAAGAAAAAATAAATTTTTTCAATTTTAAAAATTGTTTTTGGAAAATCCAAGCCGTCCAATGTGTTCAAAAGGTGTTTTCCAGTGTCCACGCGAGAAATCTTTAAAAAAAATAATACCGGGAAGGGCTTGATCCAAGCAGTTTTTCACAAAAACTGTATATTTACAGTTTTGAGAAAAACTGCTTGGATCAAGCCATTTCCGATATTTTTTTCTGAAGATTTACCGCGTGGACCCTTGAAAACACCTTCTGAACACATTGGACGGCTCGGATCGTCAAAAAAAAGCTCGGATCATGGAGGTCCGGACTCCCGGAGTCCGGAGGTGAAGTGTTCCCTATATATATACGAAAAACTTCTAGTCCAAACCTCCCAAAAAGTAAGAAAAAATTGATTTTTTTGTGTTGCAAATTATTTTTGGAAAATCCGAGCCGTCCAATGTGTTCAGAAGGTGTTTTCAAGTGTCCAAGCGAGAAATCTTCAAAAACAAATACCGGGAAGGGCTTGATCCAAGCAATTTCCCAATATTTTTTTGAAGATTTCTCAGCGTCTTGAAAACACCTTTTAAATATGATTGCTGATCGTCAAAAAAATATTTGGATCATGGAGGTCGGAATGAATCCCGGATTAGAAGGACTCCCTATGGTTCCGCTTCTAATCCGGGATTCCCGTTTCCGGACCTCCATGATCCAAATATTTTTTTGACGATCCGAGCCGTCCAATGTGTTCAGAAGGTGTTTTCAAGGGTCTACGCGGGAAATCTTAAAAAAAAAAAAAATACAATTTCATTAGCTAGCTAGCTAAGTTCTGAACACACAAAATAGGGTCACACATGTACTCACGTGTACACTTTAGTAATTTTTTTTTAAAGTTATCAGTATACGTTTTTCTTGGCCATCTAGGCCCATCCCATTGTAGCCATCTTGGCCATCCCTCCCCTATTATCCCTCCCGATGGATTGTGTTAGCATTTTTGCACCGTTTTCCTTTTTTTTTTTTTTTTTTGTCCTCCTGGGTTATGCCCGTTGTAGGTTCTAACTTCATTTAACCTCGTTTTATTTTAAGTTGATTTATCAAAAAAAAAAAAAGTTTTTTTTTGGTAGTGGACCAGAGATGGCCTAAGGCAAGGTGGGTGGGACTAGGAGGAGACGAAGACAGATGGGCCATTAACCGATTTGCGTTTTTTTTTATAACTTTATTAAATAAAACACGTGTTTTCGAACTTTATTCTCACACTACGTGAAAACGAGGTTGCTAATCACGCTTTCAAGAAAACGTGGTTATGTTTCACGCTTTCATAGTGGATTAAACGGATTAAGCAAAAAAATTAAGTTAATCGCAATCCGGTTTGAATGCGTGTTTGGTAAACATGTCTTCAAAAAAGGTGCCTCTTAAACACGCTTTCTATGATACAAAATGACCAAAAAAAATAAAATAGTTATTCTGAAAGCGTGATTACAAACTTAGAAAGCGTGTTTACGAGACACGTTTTCAATTTGTTCCACAGGCAGTCTCCTTCGTTCATGTCCAAACCCTTCTAAACGTGTAATCGAAAATGGGTTGAGGAGCCCTATTTGCTTATGTCTGCCAAATTGAAGATGGCGGAGTATGGCGGCCTTGAACATGATCCAGACTATTTCTCTGTCCATTTCAAAGACTACATGGATGAGAAACTTGAGAGGAATCGACTGGAGATTACTGCTAAACCACCTGGCTACAAGGATTTCTCTTTTTCCGAAGAACGCCACTGGAAAGGCATTAAATGGGTTTTCTGGAGCAAAAAGAGCCAACAAGACGACTCTCGAAAACGTCGTCGCTCCGACGGTAAGTGATCCCTCTCTCTCTCTCTCTCTCTCTCTCTCTCTCTCTCACTGCCGTATGTGATGCATATGTGATGAGAGTGATGCATGTGTGATGAGATTCATGAGAATGACTTTGGGAGAACCCGATAGTAGTACTAACGAACTCACCCTCTGAGTCTTTCTTTATCTTCTCCTCTTAATTTTTTTTTTTTTTGGGGTCAATAACTCAAAATTTTCATTTACAGATGATTCTGCGATTCGGGAAGTTAGACAAAATATCAGATGTGCTCTTGAAAAAATGATATTGTACCCATGCCTTGACAACACATTAGTTCAATTTTGGGCACCCACAAGAACAGTGGAGGGCCGGACAAAGCTTACAACTCAAAACCAGCCTTTTGCTCTTGGTCATACATATAACAAGGGTAGTAAGAAACTGCTTTCTGAATATAGGATGAAGATTATGTATGAGGGGTATAACTTCTACGTAGATGCACAGAGTGGAGAAGAAGAACATGGGGTTCCTGGCCGTGTGTACCTGCATAAATTGCCCGAATGCACTCCGGATGTGAAGTATTACTCTCTTAAAGAATACCCACAACGCGACCTTGCTTTAAGTAACTCAATTGGAAGATCTTGGGCTCTGCCAGTGTTTGAACGTTCGAGCCAAACGTGTATTGGGGTACTTGAGATACTAGGTCTGACATTCTCTGCTTGTGATCCTGCGGTTTGGCACGAGAAATCTTTCCTCGGCCACCTGTGTGATGTTTTTCAGGTTTGTCAATAACCCAGGCATTTTGAAATTCTTGTTATTAACATTCTTTACTACTTTTTGCCTCTTTACTTCACGTTAATTTAGTGGTTGTTAGGCAGAAGATGATGCCTTCTTTTTCATTATGGAGCCATTTATAAAGCTCAGTTTTAGCTTGCAGTATTCATTAATTGATTGTTCTCAACTATTCCTGTTTTGTACTCCCTTTGTCCCTTAATGTTGGTTTTTCATGTTGGAAAGGTAAATGTATGTCCTTGTTGTGCCCAGGGTCACTCACGCACACAACACACACTACGAAATCAAGAGAAAATTTTCACTCTATTGTGTAAATCACGCATATACCTTACGAGCTATACTTAAAAACTCTCCGAGAGCCGCACACTAGCTCACCGCCGGGGAGACACAGACGGCTCCCCCACTCTACATTGCTCCCACACCTCTCACCCTCTCAATACGTACATACATATACTCAAAGAAAGGGAACCAAGACTTAAAGGCTATGCGTGAAATCAGTTGGGGCAGCTGAAACAGTGCTGCTGACACTCAGAAAATGATTCTGTGCTTCGCACACATGGTTACACCTGGGAGGAATCAACAGTCCTTTCAAATATGTCCCCTTGAAAGGTTAAACTTGATTTTCAGCATTGGCCCATAAATTTTCGCTTTTTGTACTACTACTAATAATTTATGGAAGTTACACCTTTTTTTTTTTTTTTTTTTAAACTTTTCAAAGAGTACTTGTATTTTGGGGCATCTATTACTGAAATATGGACTACTAACATTCAAGATGAACTATATTTATTATCTGAATCATTGTTGTCAAATCGCGAATCGAATCGAGAATCGGAATAACTTTTTTCCGAATCGTGAATCGAATCGAATTGTGAATCGTAATGATTCGGTCTAAGTTTCAAAAATACTTGAAAAATGTGTCTATGCACTTGAATAATAAAGATACATTGTAAAATTGACAAGTTTAAGCTTAAATCAGTATTAGAAGTTTTTTTTTTTTTTTTTCTAACATAAACTGATGATTACATGGTCTAATAGGAAAGAGTAGAAACTACAAGTGCATACGGAAAAAATTTGGGTTTTCCACTCTCTCTCCCCAAATCAGATCTACCCTTGTCCCCTCATCCCCCACCTCCTTAACCCTTTGCACCAAAACTTCCATTTTCCTCCCCTTCGCCTCTCCTTTTCGACACCACCGCCCACCACATCTTCTCTTCTTTTCGCCTCTTCTACCGCCCCTGGTTTTCGGACGACGTGATGATGTAGGGTGACTCTGCCCCCGAATAATAGTCTCCAGATTCCGTTAGGCGGCGACTATGGAGTTTGGATCTCTTCCGGGGAAGCGACTCGGCTTTGACTCGGTGCAACTCGATAACTCAGTGATGAGCATATCGTTTTATTCAGTTTTTCTGGGCTTTGATCAGTCAGTTTGTTTTTAGTTTTCATGTTTAGTTGGTAGTTTTTGTTGTTCCCGATTTGGGTTTTTCTAGATCTGGTGGTTCGGTTTGGCTCCGTCGATGCTTGACTACTGTTAATCTGTTTGAGAACTATACGACCCGTGAGATGTTACTCTCTTTCTCCCTCGACTCACACTAATCCCGACCTTGTTTCGGTTTGATTTCGCACTCGATTTGTGATGCGTTTTCAGTATGTGTTAGAGAGCAAGGCTCGTGTCAGGCCGTTTGAGATGGCTTCTTACTCTTCTGCTTTGTTATTTGGGTTGTTGTTACTAGTTTTTTCTCAGTGTATTTTGGACGGAGTCTCTTGTATGTGTCTTGGGCTTTATTAATGGAATTGTCTTCCTGTTCAAAAAAAAAAAAGAAAGGAAAGAGTAGATATTTGTACATGAAACTAAATACTATAATAAAATGAATATATGCATTTAGATATAAATATTCATTGTAAAAATGAAAGCTTAGCCTGACAACAAAAAACAAAAAAAGTTTAGGTACAAAACTAGTTTATATGGCAAAATTAAGGTAAAACCGCTAAAGTGATTTCACATTAGTTGAATGTACTAATTGTGGGAAACCTTGATTTGCATATAGATTCGTATCGTTTTTGCATGAATCGAGAATCGAATCGCAAATCGAATCGTGAATCGTATGATTCACTACCGATTCTAGATAAACCTTGATTCACCTATAGATTCGTATCGTTTTCACTTGAATCATGAATCGAATCGCGAATCGAATCGTGAATCGTGCGGTTCTGACAACTATGATCTGAATAAGAATACCAACTGCTTTTTTTAAACTGTTCAAAGAGTACTTGTATTTTGGGACATCTATTATTGAAATATACTACTACTAACATTCAAGATGAACAGTGTTTATTATGTGAATAAGAATACCTACTGCTGACTAAAGTGTCAGATCTAAATATTGACATCAAACCTCCTTTAATAGCCTATTCTTACTCGAATTAATACTGAGTGTACAAGTTTAACTCTTAGTTTTTTACACTTTGGTCGTTCTTCATTTTTTTTTTTTTCTTTAGAGTTTTCATCTCTTTCAGTCGAAATGAAAAAAAAATAAAAAAATAGTACTTTCTTATGGCAAAAATGAAAATCCACATATTCAGGTGGTGGTTTGGGCAATATAAGTATACATGGTCGTCTTACGGAATAACGGAAATTTTAAAACCTGAAATTTTGTAAGTCAAGATTTGGCTAAAATTATGGTACTTCTGTAACTATAGTCAATTAGTCATGGCATCACCTATGAGTATGGACCTATGTTTTTCCTTTGACAAGGAAGTAGTTCACCAAATGGACCACCCCAATGTAAAATTGGAACAAAGAAATATCTCCAAGTAAAGAACATCACTGGACCTTGAGGGTGTTTTGTTCCCCTTGGCCATGTGTTCCTGCAGAAGTTGCCCTAACCCACTGTGGTAGTGAAGTATTACTCTCTAAAGAGTATTAATAGCTCAACGTTACTTTATGTTGCATTATTAGTGGGGCTTGGGCTCTACCAGTGAACATTCCAGCCTAACCTTGGTTGGGGTACTTGAGCTGGTGTCTATCGGCTACAAGCCTTCAGTTTGGCATGGCAAATCTTTCCTTAGCAACCTATGTGGTATTTTTCAGGTTTGTCACCAATCTGCATTTTGAAGTTCTTGTAAACATTCATTACTCCCTCACTGCTTCATTTTTTTTTTTTTTAACCATCTCTATTGTACTTTATTGTTTGTTAGGCACAGGATGATACCTTCCTTTCTTGCAAAACTGGAGCCCTTTACAAACTATATTTTTGTTTTACCTTGTAGGATTACTAATATTTCTGCACTATTCTTCTTATATTCTTGCTCCCTTATCCCCTTATAGCAAGTTTAGATGTTTGGCCAAAATGGCTTGAGCCATTGCCATTTTTGGCGATGATTACTGTCATTTGGACAAAAAATGGGATTGCTTGTGCAATGGTGAAAGGCCATTTTTTTGGCCATTCTTTTCAATAATACCCTTTGTATCCCATTTTCAACAAACTTCCATCAAGTAGTATTCTCCATTCTCACCTATCATTCCTTATTCTTCATTCAACACTATCATCGACCATTCTCCATTCATCTTTATAAATAAAAAAAACCCACCAATTGAATATATACAACACACATTTCTTCTCCTACGAACAAGTTTGAAAAATCTATTCTCGCAGAAAAATTTCCAAATCTTCATCTTCATCCGATTAAGATGAGACGGCAATGGTCAAATTATGGGTATGATGCTACAAAATGACCAACAGCCTAAGCACTTGGGTCCCACTAATGGCAGACGGCACTACCTTTGAATTAGAGTGGACCTTAGGGACTAGTAACTTGTCTTTTAGGCACTACTATATTTTCTATTTAAGTACTCATAACTTGTTTAATTTAAATGAAACAAGTTAATAGATAAAGTTATTTCAGAGATTTATGCCCTTAACCCTTTGTACTTCATCTACCCTATTAACGGATAATGTCATCTCTGAGATCTATATTATTTATACCGTTTACAGATCACGTTATCTCTGATATTATGCCCTCTCTATTTCATCTGCTCCATTAACAGTTGATGTTATCTCTGAGATCTATGTATGTTCTATGTACCATTAACAGATAATGTCATCTCTGAGATCTACGTTCTCTATACCAGTAATAGATAATGTTATCTCTGAGATCTATGTTCTATGTGCCATTAGCAAATGTCATCTCTGAGATCTAAAAGACAAGCCTTCATTTGCTTGGGAACTATTACTGTTCATTGCCTCCTACATCAACATCTTCTTCCTTTTTTTTTCTTTCCCACTTCTCAGATTTCTCTCTCTCTCTCTCTCGCGCGTGAGCGCGAGTGTATACACAAATTTTCCCACTAACAAAGAGGGAGTGAAGGATTTGGTGGTTGACTTTGGTGATGAGTAAAAAATGACTGGGCCTTAAGCTGCACGGAGTGGGAGCGGGGGCGGGTGTGGGTGAGCAGGGGTACGTAGAAGCTCCCTAGGTTGGGAGCAGCAAGGTAATATTTAATGAATAAATTTACATATATTTATATGTATTGTACATATGTTCTATAGTTGCAAAGAGAGCGTGTTGTGTTTTATAGTTGCAAAGAGAGCATGTATGTAAACACTTTATACATATATAAACATCAATAAGAAATGACATCCCAATAGATTTTTTTTCCAAATATATGGACTAAACACGTAGATAAGTAGTAGAATACAAAACGAGAAAGAGAGAGTCCTAAATCTCTCTTATTTCTTTCTCTTCTTTGCATATATTTGGAAAGTGAAGTGAGAATTTCGTCCTTAAGATTAGTGTGGAAGCTCCCATCCTATTGAGGAGCTGCTTCCTGTCTGGATGGAAGCAAGCTCCCGTCTAGGGAGTGCGGATTTGGGCTCCCTTCTAGTGGGCGCACCCATTTTAGAAGGATCATGCTACTAAGGACTGGGCCATTTCGCTGCCATGGTGAAAAATTGCTCGATAATTGGGTTGAGCTGGTGAAATGGCACACCATCAGGGCACCCTTTTTTTTTTTTTTTTTGCAATTTTGGATATTTTGTGGCAGTGGCTCAAGCCATTTTGGAACCACTGGACTTTCTCTTAATGTGGTCTCCTTTGGAATTCAAGTTTTTATTTTTTAAGGTAAATGCATGTCCTTAAAAAGTATGTCACCTTGAAAGGTTAAATGGGATAGTCCGCATTGCCCTACAATTTCACGTTTAAGCTAGTGCTAATAGTTTATGAAGTTAGATGAAACGCTAAAACATCTATATATATGAAAGGACATGGATCCTCTCCGGACGGCTCCAGTTTTAACATTTTGGGGGTATAGCGTAGATACATGTTGATGATTTGAACAGTTCATTGTGAATAGCTCGCGAAGAAGTATAAACTGGCCAAACAGCATTTGCTTGAATATTGATCACCAACTGATTGAAGCATATCTATCCTCAAATAAATGGGCTCCAATTTTGTATATGCATATATCTTTTTTCAATATGAATGTGTTCAAAATTAGATCGACCAATATGCAATCAACGTAATTTTTTGTCTGGGTAAACTTCTCTGTGAGCTCAACAAAATGAAGGACTCCGATCATCAAATTGAGCCCGGGATGGACCCAAAAATGTTAAAATTGATCCATCCAGTTTTTTTAACAACCGGAGAGAATACTGGTATCTAGTGCTGACTAATTTATGGAACATATTAAATCAAGGATATGTCTGAACATGGTGTTAGTATCAAACCTCCTTTAATAGCCTTTGCTTGCTTAAATTCTATTGTCTATAAGTATAATTGTAAGTTTTTATACTTTGGTCATCCTTTTATCTTATGTTTTTCAAAATTCTCTCTCTTTCAGTGGACACGAGAAAAACTAGTATCCTCCAATTTCTTTGTGTCTATAACTTTTCTTGCACAGGTGGTGCTTTGGACGATATGAGCATACTAAGCTAGATGGTCATCTACAGAGTCATAAAGGTTAAAAAAATAACATTGCGAAGTCAATGATTTGGCAACAATCCCACTCGTCTATGTAATTATTGCCGTAACGATACCTATGAGCATGAACGTACATTTTTCCTTTCACAAGGAAGTTGTTCACCAAATAGACAATGGCAACGCAAAATTGGTAAAGAAGGGGTTAACCAATTGATTGTGAATAGATGCAACAGTCCTGAGCCTCAATTAGTTGTGTTGATGGAAAGACATTAGTGCATGAGAAAATATCTCTCCAAATAAAGGACATAACGACTCAATCGTTTCTGGGGTGACTCGGTTTTGACTCAGTGTTGCAGCTGAGTTGGTATTGGGTTTCAGTCTAGTTTTCTGGGTTTGATTAGTTATTTTTGTGTAGCTAGTTTCTTTTGCTTCTGTTTGCTGGTTTTGTTTGATTGCATTTGCGCCGTGTTGAGTAATGGTTTGAGCTGGGTTCCCTCGGGTTCTCTACTGCTAGCTTTTGATAGGATTCATAGTCCCGTCCCGAAGGTGTTGGGTCTGCTCCGGCAGGTGTGTCTGAGAGCCGGTAGCCCTTGAAAGCTAAACCAAGCCGTGCTCATTTCAATTGTTAGTGGTTTTGGTTTCTTTCCTGTCATTTGATGTAATCGTTGCCGGATGGCGTTTATATGAAACTCTTGACTTGCTTTCAAAAAAAAAAATGGACCTTGAGGGGTTTCATTCCCCTTGGCAACAGACAGGCTTTCATGTCAAAAAATGCCCAACCTAATTATGCTGTTAAAGTAACCTGGGAGGAATTAAGAATTTAACAGTTAAGTAATCACTAAGGGACTCCTATGCGAAATTCTCTTTGGCTCAGATATTCAGTTATGTAAAAGTGTTGCTGTTGAATTGTCAAAAATCAAATCTGAGCTATTGTACCTGTTAAACAACATGTAAGAAACCTAGGAGTCTCCCTTGAAATTCAGTTAAGGTACCGAACTCTTATTCATTGGGAACTTGTGTTGCTTTGAAGAAAATAATTTTGAACACAAATTTATGTTGGGACTTTTGCGGGGCAAATTTACACAAATCCTTGTTGCATTTATGGATGTACATTTTATTTATTTTGCTTTGCTCTGACCCTACTTGTATGTACTGCATATGTTTTTCAAGATTCCTGAGTTGCATCTTTCCATTCCCCTGCAGGAGTTCGGTTTGCAATGTTTTGAAGGATATGGACACTGTGAAATGCAAGTGAGTGGCAAACCCTGATGCAATGTTGAACCTGGATATTTTTTCCTTCTATGATTATTGCAAGTGATACGTTCACACAAGTATCCTGACGTGAAAATACTTTCCTAATAGTTCAGGGACGGAAATAAAGCACTTACAACTGCCTTCCAGGAACTGAAGATGGTGTTGAGGTCGGTGTGCGAAATTCATGAGCTACCCTTGGCTATGACGTGGGTCCCTTGCAGTTCTTGCGACAATTTGCTGCGAGGCCATCTCCTGTCCGAGGGTGTAGAATTTTGTAATCCCAAACACGGTAACGTTAACTCATCAGATGTTATTAACTTCTCACAAGTCAGTAAATGGAGTCACTTAAGAAAGGGATGGGTTGCCGGGACGGCACTTTCATCTCCTAGCATGTTATGCTGCTGGGACATGACCCAAATTAGCTTAGCTTAGTACCCCTTTGTACCCTATGCAAGACGGTGCAAATTCCATGGTTGGTTCACTATATGCTTGCGGAGCAGTTATACTGGAGAGTTAAGAAACCTAGGAGTCTCCCTTGAAATTCAGTTAAGGTACCGAACTCTTATTCATTGGGAACTTGTGTTGCTTTGAAGAAAATAATTTTGAACACAAATTTATGTTGGGACTTTTGCGGGGCAAATTTACACAAATCCTTGTTGCATTTATGGATGTACATTTTATTTATTTTGCTTTGCTCTGACCCTACTTGTATGTACTGCATATGTTTTTCAAGATTCCTGAGTTGCATCTTTCCATTCCCCTGCAGGAGTTCGGTTTGCAATGTTTTGAAGGATATGGACACTGTGAAATGCAAGTGAGTGGCAAACCCTGATGCAATGTTGAACCTGGATATTTTTTCCTTCTATGATTATTGCAAGTGATACGTTCACACAAGTATCCTGACGTGAAAATACTTTCCTAATAGTTCAGGGACGGAAATAAAGCACTTACAACTGCCTTCCAGGAACTGAAGATGGTGTTGAGGTCGGTGTGCGAAATTCATGAGCTACCCTTGGCTATGACGTGGGTCCCTTGCAGTTCTTGCGACAATTTGCTGCGAGGCCATCTCCTGTCCGAGGGTGTAGAATTTTGTAATCCCAAACACGGTAACGTTAACTCATCAGATGTTATTAACTTCTCACAAGTCAGTAAATGGAGTCACTTAAGAAAGGGATGGGTTGCCGGGACGGCACTTTCATCTCCTAGCATGTTATGCTGCTGGGACATGACCCAAATTAGCTTAGCTTAGTACCCCTTTGTACCCTATGCAAGACGGTGCAAATTCCATGGTTGGTTCACTATATGCTTGCGGAGCAGTTATACTGGAGAGGAAATCTATGTACTAGAGTTTTTTTTGCCCAAGAGAAGATGCCCTGACAAATCATGGACCTCATTGAGCTTGATATTGAGGACAATGAAGGAAAAGTTCGAAACTTTTAAGCTTGCTTCTGGACAAGAGCTAGGGGAAGAGTTATTATTTGAATTTATCGATTTTAAGAATGTTAAGAGAAGTCATTCCCTTAAACTGATCCAAGCAAATAGAATTTCTCGGAGTCTGAATTCTGTTCTGCCATCTAAGCAATCCGCAGCTCGTGTTATAAAGCCAGGGATGACCATCAAGGCAAAATATGAAAATTACCGCATAATAAAGTTTAGGCTGTCTTTGTGGCCTACATTAGTAGAGTTCCAGGAAGAAGTGGCTAAAAGGCTAAAGCTAGAGGCTGGAAGTTATCGTGTCGTTTATGGAGATGAGGAAAAGGAGTTTACTTGTGATGAGGATTTGCAAGCTTGTCAGACTATGGGCAAGACTTTGATTGTGGTACAGCTTAAGCTAAAGTAGCCAATTACCAACTTGAATCCTACTAATTAAGCCTAAGTCAATGTTGTGTGTGATTTCTATTCATCTGATTGTACTGCTGCCCTAACGATCTTCAATTGATGTTGGTTTTTCTTTTTTCTTTTTCTACGGTTGATACGGATATTCGGTTGAATGCGTGGAATTTGTTCTGTTGTATCATGCCTAGTCTTTATTTGATCATAAATTGGTATGAGGCAAATTTGCAAGGGGAAAAACCTTGGTAAATGGAAGAAATCATAGAATTAGTCATACATATAGAGGTTGACACAGAGGTACGCAACCAGAGACCACCTGATTTTGAGCAAAAATTCAAAAAGGTGTTTGTGGCGAGAGACCGTAGAATAGGAGTGTGGTTACTATTTCAGAAGGTTCAGGCACAGGAATTCATACTTACCAATGTCAGAGTTGGAATTTTTCGTTTTACGTGAACTCTTATTGTTTTACTACAATTTGTTAATGCATTATTATTTCCATTTGATGAGAGGCATTCAAACAAACAAACAAAAAAATGTTATATTAAAAACTCATCAATGACAAAAATAATATAAAATTAGTGAACATTTTTATATTTTATATTTCCTAGATTTCTCTAACAAATGCGAACTACTCCCTCCTTCAAACCATGATATATTTGTTGGTTTCTATTGGCGAAATGCTATGGGAACTTATGGTGTATAGATGAGTGTGTAGGATTCACTCCGAAACCTTACATGAATAATTTGAGCCGTTCAATAATTTTCAACATAATTGCTCAATCGGATAAAGTAGGTCCTTAATCCAATCAGTCATTCCAACGGGTAAGTGACTGGAAGTAAACACATGCTTACTGGACATTTTAGTTACTGCACAGCATTTTGTGAATTCCCAAAGAAGACTGTACATGATATTTTTTGCCTATATGATTATCGTGTCAATACAACATTTCCCACCGTTACCGATTAACAAGAGTTTACATATTTCAACTTCATTGAGTTTCCTCAATTTATCCTACCATTCCCCTCCAGGAGCTAGGTCTGCAATTTGGCTATGGACGTATACAAACTATCAAATGAAAGTAAGTGCCAAATTATAATGCAATGCGAAATCTACTGATTTAATTTCGTATGTCAAGATTGTACGGTACAAGTTCATACATGTATTTTTTTATGTGGTTATAACTGCAAATCAGTACAAGGGCGAGGATAAAGCTCTTAGAACTGCCTTCCACGTACTTATCGCTAGGCCAGTTCTGGAATCGGTCAATAGAAAGGATAAGTTACCTTTGGCTCTGACTTGGGTGTTGTGCAGTGCTTGCGACACTTTATCGCTAGGCCAGTTCTGATCTGAGGGTGGAGAATATATTGAGGCTTTTGAGGCCAGCGATAACAACTTCGTTGATAGCCTACATAGGATATCACTTCAGAAAGGGGCAAATGTTGTACTCCTCGGACGTAACACAATTTAGCATAGCTGAGTACCCTTTGGCCTTTGGTACCCATTGCACGACAGTGCAAATTAAGTGGTCGGTTCACAATATGTTTGCATAGCAGTACACTTGGGAAGTAGGCACACATACTTGAGTTATTTTTGCCCGCGAGCAGCAAAGATAAGAACAGACTGACCACAGTGCGCACGCTTGGGAACTATGAAGGCAAATTGTGGAACTTTGAACTTGTGGAGAAGAACTGAGAGAAGTATTATCCGTCGAAGTTTTTGATTTTCAGAGTGGTCAAAGATTTCAATATGTTCAAATGATCCAAATTAGGTTTCACTCTTGAGCTCTTAAAGAATGGAGGAATGACATTGCAGCTTCATCCACTGGATCAGCCACCATTTGAACTTGATTCATTGGATGAAACATCAAACGGATTGGAGTCAGAATAGACGAAGGTAAGTGCACTTGCGAATATTCAAAATTTTTGGTTGCTTGTTGCCCTGATTGTTTCCCCAAGGAGACAGATTCTTCTTACCAACAATAACTAGTTTCACTTATATGAATTTTGTTTCCTTTTGCAGTTAGCATATCGACATTGAAGCGCGCCTGTAGGATGCAGTATGCAGCGGGTGGCCACCTCATGACATAAAAAACATCCGCACCATTCGCTCCTTCTCGTTGATCAAGAACAAATCCCACAACTGAGTTTTGTTACGCCTTCCAATCAAGCCTCAGCTAGTGTTGCTCACATAATTAAGGCCACATGATACAACATTCCAAGATGCTAATAAAGTGACCATATGGGCAAAATATGACAGACATTACAATAAAGTTTGGAATGTCAACATCGTTAGGAATAGTAGAGTTGCGGCAGCAAGTGTCTAAGAAGTTGAACGTTGAGGCTTGGAACTTACAATATCAGGTATAAAGACGAGGATGGTGAATTGATTTTATTAGCTTGTGACGAGGACCTGCAAGATTTTAGAGTGCAATTTTGTTCACCCTCCTTAAAAGAAGGTGAACAAAACCCTCCCTCCTATTGTTTGAATTGGTGTGGGTCTCACCACAGAGTGATGTCATGCTTACCTCTGTAATACACTTTTTGGTAAGTATGACGTCATTTTGTGGTGGGACCCACACGTTTTAACCAATACGAGGGAGGGTTTTGTTCACCCTCTTTTATACATACTTCTAAATCACTTGGCAACACTTCAGTTGTGGTTCTTCTCGAGCACAAATAGCCTATTATCCATCGACCACCTTGTAATTATTGACGTCGTCTGTTTCAACACCTGTGATTTTCCACTGTTTTTTTTCTCTTTTCAATAGTAATGGTACTGCATCATCGAAGATCAGCGTAGTCTATTGTACCTTCCAATGTCTTCGTTCCTGTATTGTTGGGTTGCATCTTCTCTTTTACCCTCGCTTATATAACATCCGCCAACACCCCTTTCTCATTTCACTCGATCAGAAATGTGCTAAATGTTATTCCATATACTGATATCATCTCACACATTAAGTTGTATACCACATATCCTTAAAAGGCCAATTATGGTTCACTTTAATTGTAATTAAACTTACTTGTATATCCTTAGTCAATCTGTTCGATGGGCAGGACGGTTAGAAGTAACGGATGTTCTTTTGTTCTTATTTACTGGATGGCTACTGCCCGGAAAGTTCTGCCAACTATAAAAGAAAGGCATGCATGATATTATTTGCATTTTGTTATTCATGCACCCAAACTGAATTCTCCCATTATAGATTCTGTAATGTGTTTAGTTATGAAGAAAATATATTCTGCATTTCATGTTAATTCAGATCGATTACTCATTTTTTTCATGTTTCCATTCGCTGCAGGAGCAAGGTTTGCAATGTCTTGACTTATATAGACACTATGAAATGCGAGTAAGTGGCAGGCAAACTATAATGCAATATAAAATCTGGTACTTTCTTTTCTAATAAAATATATTGTTCGGAGCATGTTCACACACTATCTGAAATAATACTTTCAAAACAGAAGCAGTACGAGAATGAAGATCTGAAAACCGACTTGACAAAAATCAGGATGCTGATGACAGCGGTGTGTGAGAATCATAATTTACCTTTGGCTTTCGCATGGGTGCCATGTAGTGATTGCAAATTGCAATGCTTTATTGCGAGGCCATAGTGTACGATACTGTGAGAATGAGCTGTTTTTTGGTAATTTCATATTTGTCAGTCACGCGCATCACTTAAGAAAAGCGCAGGGGGTTGTTGGGTGGGCACTTTCATCTCCTTGTCATATTGCTCAGATGTAACCCAATTCAGCATAGCTGAGTACCCCTTCGTACCATATGCACGACAGTGCAGATTAAGTGCTTGTTTTGCAATATGCTTACAAAGCAGTTGCACTGAGAATGATATGTATGTGCTACTTTTTGCCCTCGAGCAACAAGGATGGTGATGACTCATGGACCTCGTTGAGCAGGATATTGGGAACGATCAAGGAACTTTTTAAAAACATTAAGCTTGTTTCTGGACTAAAGCTAGGGGGTGAATTATCCGTCGAAGCTATTGAACTTCCTAATGGTCAGAAACTTCATTCTGTTCATAGTATCCCAGCTGGTATATCTCTGCCTTGTCTTCAACCGTTACAGAATGGGGGAGGGATGATGCAGCTACTTTCATTGGATCAGCCATCAAGGGGAGCAATAAACAATGGCATGACTGTCGTCAATACAGAAGGAAACGACATTAGCAGCTTTTTGCCTGTGCCTGATGGCTGGCGAAATGGAGTAGTGACGATGCAACTTGATTCATTGGACCAACCATCAAAGGAAGACATAAACTGTGAAATGAACTTCGTGAATATTGAGCAAAACTGCGTTCTTGTCACTAGTTCAGAAGAAGAAGAAGGCACAATAAAGACACAAGAAAGGGACCATAAAAGTATTGGAGTCAAAATTGACATTTCTTTAGAGGATATCCTACGTTGCTCAAATATGACCCGTGACAATGCTGCAAGCCTGCAAGTGAACTCAGAGGTAAGTGTACACTCCTAAACATTAAATGCAGTGTTGCTTCTTACCCTGATTGTTTTCTGTAAGTAGACTTATTCTTCTCATCGAATATAACGTAACTTATCGTAATTTTTGCTTTTGCAGTTAGCATATATGCGTTGAGGTGTGCTTGTAGGGATTATGGTATCCATCGGTGGCCACCTCATAGCACAGAAAACGTGCACCCCACTCGCCCCCTTCAACTGAGTTCTGATCCGCCTTCTAATCAAATCTTAGTTACTGTTGCTCACATAAGGCCACATGATCTAGCATTCCAAGATGCTAATATGGTGACCATAATGGCAAAATATGTCAATGATATTACACTAAAGTTTCAGCTATCTACGTCATCAGGAATAGTAGAGTTACGTTGCAAAAGGAAGTGGCTTAAGAGACTGAACCTAGACGCAGGAACTTATAATATCAGGCACAAAGATGGTGAATTGATTTTATTAGCTTGGGACGAGGACTTGCAAGCTTGTATGTACACTTCTAATTCACTGGGCAAAACTTCAGTTGTGGTGCTGCTGAGCCCAAATAGCCTATTATATCCATTGACCATCTTGTAGTTTTTAAAAACATTTGTTTTAATTCTGTGGTTTTCAAGTGTTTCATTTGTGGTAATGGTGCTGCCCCAAACGAAAGATCGGCGCATGGCGCTCTTCTTTGTTGTTCGAGTCTGTTGTATAATGTGAGGTATTTTTGTCTTCCTTCCAATGCTTTCTTTCCTGTGTTGTTTGGCTGTTTTTTAATTTGTTACACCCATTCTTGCTTGTGGTGTTGTATGATGCATACCTAGTCTTAACTTAATCAGACTAGATGAACATTAATCCATCAGAAGGGGTTAGGTCTCATTTGAAAGAAGAGAAACAATCGTAGGAAGGAGAGAATGAAGGAGAACACAATAAGGTTTTGGTGAACGGAGACCCCTCCATCTATGTCTCTTAGATACGGAGACCCCTTAACGTTTAAAAGCAGCCAAATACACTTCCTCATCTATAAACGTTACCCAACTTGACTCCTCCTATTAGATAACCGTTGTGTGCGAAGGACTAATGTTATAAGTTAGACAAAAATATCCTTAAAAGGACTAAGATGTGCTTATAATTGGACTCAAAAGGATTGACAGGTTTTTTATTGGTTCATTCCGGTTCTCTAAACCTAACTAGGCTTCAAAACTTCGACCATAAATCTCCACCTCTTCCGCTGTCTAACCAACACCAGCACCAGCAAATCTTCAGACCCAGATTAGAAGCCCCTCCTCCGCTATCTGTTCTACATCTACAGAATAGACATTTTCATTTCGAGTTGGTGAGGGGGTGTGTTTGAGCACTTTTAAACGTTAAGGGATCTCTGTGTCCAAGAGAAATAGATGAGGGGGTCTTCGTGGAATTTCAACTACCACAAAAAATGGATCATAAGTAATACCGTTGATCGTCCGTGTCTGAATTAATCTTCAGTAATGAGATTAATGAGAGTGCAATAGTGTAACAATTCCTGAAATGTACTTTCACTAACGGCAGTAATGAGAGCACAGTAGTGTAACAATTACTGAAAGTTTAGGTGTTAGTTCGGCCCTCCTGAATGAATTACTGTTGTCGTTCATGTCTAAATTAATCTTCTTTTTTGCAGTAAGCGAAAGTACATTGAAACGTTGTATTGAGAAACCCACAGGCTATACGACATTATCAAAGTTTTGACGAAACCCATCTGTCTCCCAACATGTACATGGAAATGAAAGGATGCAGGGTAAGGATAAAGTGATAGATCGTAATAATAGTGAATTACGGAATGATTCAAACACCATTTGATCTAATTGAAATGGAAGAACAAAGTCGGTTTCAGGAGTTGCAAAAACTCATTGAACAGAGTTTGAACCTTCGGGCTGGAACTTATGTTATCAAGTGGTTTGTTGGAGACATGGTCCTCACCATATCCTCTGATGATAATGTAAAGGCTTGTTTCCGTCTTGCTTCAGAATTGCAATTCAACCATATCTCACTTACGGTAAAGAATAATTAAGGAGTTTTATACGATCGCATAGTTGTCTTTTAACATTTCTAGACAAGAAAATTTGGACCATGTTCGGTTGAGCTCACTAGACCCGGTTTTCACTTTAGTGCTGTGGGTCTCTCTGATCAAGTACCCATATTTTTTTCCTTAGTCGACCGCCGCGCAAGTGATGAGTAAACAGGAATCCAAGGGTGAAATTCTTCTGATGGGAATCCAAGGGTGAGATGTGAGAGAGGTGGACCTACTTGATGTATAGTGAGATGGAGTACTGGACAAGAGAGGCCCACGGTACTAATTAAAGTAAAAACCAGGTTTAGGGAACTCAACCGAACATGGTCTTGGTGTGTTTCTTTCTCGTACCAGTTGCATGTACAAGTCAAGAACTTTTGTTGTATTTTTGCTGAAATCTAAATAGAATGTATTCAAATTATGTTGACTAATGTATTACTTTTCTATTGCGTCCTTAGCTTTCTCTTGAATTTCAGATGTCAGTATGCCTTTGTTTCCATAGTTTGGGGTTATAAACTGCAGCACTTTTGCAGGAAGCTTGGGATTTTTCATTTGCCATCTCCATGACGAAGAAAAAGGATATATGGTTGCCTACAAGTTCATGTTCTCCGGTCCTAAAAAATTAAATACGGGTATCATTCTTTAGTATCATCTAATTTTCGAGTAGAAAGGAATTTGCCATCTCCATTGAAAAATCCTTGTGCATCTTCTCCAAACTTGAGATTCGGGTGTCGCTCAGCGGACTGGAGCACGATTTCACAAATTGCGAAAAAATTCGTCCCAAGTTTGCGGATTATTTTTCGTAGTTCGCCAAATCTACTACTACGTGGTAAGACGAATTTTGTCACTCATCTAGTTGTAGCCCAACACAGGTGCAGTCTCATTCACATGATCAATGACTGCACCAGTGCACCACGCATACATGATGAACTTCTATCTCGACAAAGTCTAGTCCGTCTAGATAACTTCCATGGGAATATGGGACTACTTACTATTGTCGACTTGTTAGCATGATCCGAGCAATCTATTGCCGAGTTGAAATCTGAGTTATTGATTACCGAGGTCAATAGCTTTGATGTTGCACTACAGAGTTTTAATGCGGCTCCGCACTACAGAATTCCTGAATCCGAGCCATTGATTGCCCAATCAATGGTAGGAGCCGAGATGAAATCCGAGTCTTGATTACCGAGTTCCCGAATCCGAATTCACTTCATACAGAAAAAAAGATTACATGGAGAATCCTTTCTTTCCTCCTTATTATGAGGATTTCTCTGCAAAATTGGAGATGGCGGGGAGGAGTACAGCCTTGAACGTGAATAAAGAATATTTCCTTCCCAATTTGAAAGATTACATGGGGAGTGAACTCAAATGGTCGCGACTGCAGATTTCTGAGATCTCTTGGGAAGACGCCCACCCCGGTCTCTCTCTCTCTCTCTCTCTCTCTCTCTCTCTCTCTCTCTCTCTCTCTCTCTCTCTCTCCACTCTATCTTCTTCCAAAGTTACACAACGTTTTCTGGCGCGAAATCCACTTCGTCTGTGGCGCGAAATCCTTTGCATGCAGGACAGTTGCTTTGCATATAGCCTATTGGAGCTGCTTTGAAAAACAAAAGGACCTTTTGCTTTGAAAAAGCACATGAATCGCACGCCCATAACCCTAACCATCCGTACGATTCCCCACCCTCTCAAGACGGGCCCAGATCTGATTTTTTACGGTGTTATTTCACCTCCTCACAGCTGTAAAATACAGTCCATCAACTTTGGGGGATAAAGTTAGATGGTACAAACTGGTTTGGTTTATACTGCATGTGCCAAGATGGGCTATGATTCAAGTTTGTGTTTTGTGTTCTAATGATTTATTTTTTGAATGCCCGTTCTCTTCTCAAGTTTGGTCCGCTCTTCTGTCCAAAAATGGTGTGGTTAGGAATTCTATGGGGCTATTTGCTGAAATTTAATTGGGCCTTGACTAGTAGGGATGGGCAGCAGGTAATTTCATTTTTTTACTTGACAGTTTATCGAATGTCTAATGTATAAAATTACTCATAAAATGTTTATATTTAGCTCAATCATATAGATTTATTTTATTTTTCGTGTAAGGCATGCCCACCCCCACCTTGCAGTGGTGTAGAAATTTCAGTACTAAAGCTCCCATTATGAAGCTCTCTTTTGGTGCGCGGTTGTGTACTATATCGGTGGAGGAAAGAAATCTGTGAGGTTTCCAGAATCTGAGAAGAGATCCCTCTCGTTTGGTGCAGTTGGTAATTGGAGACATTAGAGCTGTGTTGAGCGCTTGGAGGAATGTTCACAATACATATGAAACTACGGAGATACGCAGAGTCTGGAACTTAAAATCTCAACTTCAAGTCCGATGGCTAGGCGGATTCTAGTCCCTTTGGTTTCTGTTGTTTATGCGCTGCATCGTATTCGTGTTGTTGGTTTGTATGGCCCAGAATGGGATGGTTTTTGCTTTTGCTGTATTGAGGTAAGTCCCTTTGTTTCCTGTTGTTTGGTGCTGTGTTTTGTAGTTGTGTTGTGGGTTTGTATGGCCCAGAATAGGCTAATTATTTTTGCTTCTGTTGTATTGGGGTCCAAGGCTAAAAAAAACAAAAGAAAACTCTGTCTTATTTGCTGAGGTACTGGTTACTGTCCATCACCAAATTTATTATTTGTTCTCACATGTTTTCTCTGTCCACGCTACCTTCTTCCAAAGTTCTACAACGTTTTCTGGCACGAAATCCTCTTTCCTCTCTGGCACGGAATCCATTGCTTTTATGAGTTCCTTCTGCATATAGCTATTGGAGCTGCTTTGACAAAGAAAGGGGCCTGTTGCTTTGAAAAAGCACATGATTTTTTGCACATTACCATTTTTTTGCTTTCATTGTCTTCTACTCGGTGGAGAATCGCACGCCTATAACCCAAACCCTCCCTACGACTCCCCTCCCTCTCAATACTGGCCCAGATGTGATGTCCTACAGTATTATTTCACCTCCTCAGTGCTGTAAATACGGTCTCTTTTCTCTACACAGGTAGTGACACCAATCAATCTAAAAGAGCAAGTGGATCTCACCTACAAGATATAGCACATGACCGTTGCACATGGTCGGTGCACATTACCGTTTGTTTGCTTTCTGTCTTCTACTCAGTGGAGAATCGCATGCCCATGACCCTAACCTTCCCTACCATTCACTTCCCTCTCAATACTGGCCCAGATGTGATTTTGTACAGCATTATTTCACCTCCTTACAGCTGTAAATATAGTCTCTTTTGTCTACTCAAGTAGTTACATCAATCAATCTAAAAGAGCAAGTGGATCTCACCTACAAGATATAGATCAACCAACGATGCTCTGTCTATGAAATGAGCAGGCGTTGAGCTCTCCAAGCCCATATTAAGAGATCTCAAATGTCCACCACAAAGAAGCTTGGGGGAGACATCCTTAGGTGCGGAAGATGGGTACTTAGGCAAACGAAAATCCGACAATCTAGAGGTACTTTAAAATCATTACATGGTTTGTGACTTCAGTAGAATTAGTTTCAACCTCCCACGTTCTTCAGTGTCATACTTGGTTTTGTTTGATTGCTTATGTAATTTTTTTTTTCTGCGTTTTTTTCGTCTCAGGCCAAATTGCTTCTCCTAAGATGCCTCCTACACAGGATCTTAGCAAGAAGAGGAAACGTCAACCTTCTTCTGTTCCTTCAAAAGAATCATGCATAGGCGAAAAAAGCATACCAGTGGTAATCTCTCTTCTTTTGTCATCCATTTCCTTTTCTATTGTCTATTATTAGCTATTGGTTCTTATATAGTTTTGTTTGTGGTTATGTGTTTTGATGCTTTCTACCTATTTTTTTTACTACGTGATTGGAACTACAAAAAAAGAGAGGCTATTTTAGCCTACCATTTGTCGCTGGGAAAATCTGTTTCGTGAATGGTTGAGTCTGTTTTCTTTTCTTCTGGTCTGTTTCTGCTGGAAAAACCTCACTTTTTTGTCTGAAAAGCCAAAATGCAAAAAAAAAAAAAAAAATATGTGTGCACATATACTGTTTTTTACTGTTGTACTTGGAATGAACATGAGACATATATGAAGGCGTAGGTAATCATGCAAGATGTTAGTCTGCTGCACTGTACCCACAGCTTATGCTCAAGTTTTTTTTACTATTATTTGTGGTCTTCTGCTTGAATTACTTATGGTAGCTTAGTTTTGATGCTTATACCATGTTTTCCCTTTCTTTTAGCCTGCGATTCTGCACCGAAAAGGAGGCTGCACTCTTCGTGACTTTTGGTTGGTTATGTTGTCTTCACAAAGTAGACCATGGCAATATGACCATGAAAGTAGTGACGACGATGAGATTCTACTAATGAAAATTCTTACACAGGATCTTAGCAAGAAGAGGAAAAATCAACCTTCTTCTGTTCCTTCAGAAGAATCGTGCATAGGCGAAAATAGGATACCAGTGGTAATCTCTCTTCTTTTGTCCTCCATTTCCTTTTCCATTGTCTATTACTCCATTAGCTATTAGTTCTTGTATATTTTTGTTTGTGGTTTTATGTTTCGATGTTTTCGGCCTCTTTTTTTTTTTTTTTTTTTTTTTTCTAGGTAGTTGAAACTAGACGGAAAAAAAAAGAAAAAAGGAGAGGCTATTTTAGTGTTCCATTTGTTGCTGGGGAAATCTGATCCTGAATGGTTGAGTCTGTTTTATTTTCTTCTGGTCTGTTTCTACTGGAAAAACCTCACTTTTTTGTCTGAAAGGCCAAAATGCCCACACAAAAAAAAGTGTGCACATATACTGTTATATTCACTGTTTTTTACTGTTACAAGGAACATCAGACATTTATGAAGGTGTAGTTAATCATGCAATATGTTAGTCTTCTCAAGTTTTTTTTACTATTATTGTGGTCTGCTGCTTCAATTACTTATGGTAGCTTAGTTTTGATGCTTATGCCATGTATTTCCCCCTCTTTTAGCCTGCGATTCTGCACCGAAACAGAGTCTGCACTCTTCTTGACTTAGGGTCTGTTATGTCGTCGTCACAAAATAGACCATGGCAATATGACCAAGAAAAGATGACCAACTGGAGATTTCTGCTAAACCCTATGACTATGAGGGTTTGTTTCCTTTAGGGGAACTCAGATGGGTTTTCTGGATCCCACAAACCGTCGACCCTGATTGACCTCTCTCTCGCGGCAAGTGACCTCTCTCTCTCTCAGAATCTTTCTGCTTTCTTCCTGTTTTTTTGTTGGCTTAATTATTTAAATTTTCATTTACAGATAATTTTCGAGTTAGACACAATATCAGACATGCTCTCCGAAAAATGACAGCGTTCCAAAACTTTGATGCTTCTTTCAATTTGGGCACCCACAAAAACATTGGAAGGGCCAACTTCGCTCACAACTCAAAACCAACCTTTTGCTCTTGGTAGATCATCTAACACGAAGAACACGCAGTGGCTGAGTATAGGATGAGGATGTGTAGGAAATGTAACTTCTTCTATGCAGATGCAGTGAGTGGAGAAGAACAACTAGGAGTTCCTGGGCATGTGTTCCTGCTTAAATTCCCCGAATCCACTCCGGATGCTAAGTATTGCTCTCTTCAAGAGTATCCAAAACTCGACCTTGCTTTTGGCTGTGCCGTTGGTGGATGTTGGGCGCTGCCAGTGTTTATACTTTTCCGCCACACCTGTCAACGATTTTCAAGCCTTCTGCTTGGCATGGAAAATCTCTCCTCAACCTCCTGCATGCTATTTTTCAGGTTTGTTAATAATCCACCTATTCAGGTGGTGCTTTGGATAGTAATCCACCTGTGTTGGGTACATGGTTGTCTTACGGAATGAAGAAACTTTTAAAACATAATACTAAAAAACCATGCATCTCCTATGAGCATGAGCCTAGGTCTTTCCTTTGACAAGAGAGTAGTTCACCAAATAGGCAACTGCAATGCAAAATTGTAAAGAAGTGGATAATGAACATTGCAACATGTAAGTAACCTAAGAGTCTCCCTTAAATTTCAGTTAAGGTAGCAAACTCTTATTTGTCAGAAGCTTGTGTTCTTTCGAAGAAGATATTAATTGTTTGAATGCTGCTTCGCAAAATACCCAAGATCATTTCCTCATAGGCTGTTGTTTCTATGATGTGAATGTTGTACAAGCCGATATCACATGTATGGATGTATTTTTATTTGTTTACTTTGCTTTACTCTGACTGTTTATGTTTTTCTCAAACTCCTGCAGGAGCCTGGTCTGCAATGTTTTCATGGATTTATGCACTGTGAAATGCAAGTAAGTCGCAAACCCTGGGGCAGTGTTAAATCTGGATTTTTTCCCCTTGTATTATGTCTGGAAGTTATGTGTTCTCACAAGTATTATTATCAGTGTTCTAAAAGTCAGACTTAGGCGGTGCCCGGCCGCCTCGATTAATGGTCTAGGTGTTGAATTAGGCACCGGGCTGATTAGTTAACCTCTAGGCAAGATCAGTCGGTGACTAAGCGGCTAGGCGCCGGCGGGATTGGGCAGCTAGGCTGGATTAATTGGACGATTAGGTGTCTAGGCGGAATTAATCGGTTAGTCACTAGGCGGGATTAGGCGGCTAGGCGTGATTAATCAGACGATAAGGCGGCTCGGCTGAATTAATTGTGGTTAAGTGCGTGATTTTTAAAATTTAAGGGTTTAACCGTCGTAGGAATATAGTACAAGGGTTTTTGTTTAGTTATGGTATTTACATATCCAATCTAGTAGACACAATCAAATTTCTAACCTAAATACCGAATCGGCTAACCGATCCAGTTCAAAAGAAATACCAAATCGATCTCCCCCGCTGGTTGCTGGTTGCTGGTTACTCATCTCTCTCATATAACATCTTAAATTGTATGTGTGGGGCTAGTATCAAACCATCAATAGCTCTATTTTGGATGTTATTGAATGTTTTGTTCTACTTACTCAAAAAGGAAAATCCGATTAATCTCTAGGCGTCGATTAATCAGCCTAGGCACTAGGCTGTCCTTGGCTGCTCGACTAGGGACTTAGCGACTTTTAGAGCCTTGATCATAATAAAAAAAAGAATAAGTTCAGCGCACATAAGTATGTGTCCGGATAGTCCAAAGTCTTGATAGTTAGTTCTCGCTTCCAGTCAAAAACAACGTCAATGCAGGCGTGTAGGTGCACTATTCCGCGGTTGGGATTGTAATTTTCCATGAATTTCCCATTAGTCACTCACCAATGAAATTTGCTTCTTTCAGGAACTCAAGGTGGTGCATGTTTCTGTGTGTAAAATTCATAAGCACCCTTTAATTCCAGGGTTCCACAATGCAAATATGGTGTCCATCAAGGCAAAATATGGGGGTTATATCATAAAGTTTATGTTGTCTTTGTCGTCTCGATTAGTACAGTTGCACGAAGAAGTGGCTAAAAGGCTGGCTAAAAGGCTGAATCTGGAGGCTGGAACTTATCATGTCGTGTATGAAGATGAGGAAGATGATAATATTTTAATAGCTTGCGATGAGGACTTACAACTGTTTATGCGCACTTCTATATCTCTAGGCAGCACTTAGATTGTGGTACTTCTAGAGGTAAAGCAGCCAATTACCAACTTAAATCCTACTAAGCATGGGTATGCATTGTCTGTGTTTTTGTATTGTAAGCATTTGATGGTTCTGCTGCCATAATGATCTGCACTTGATGATTTTTTCTCCTTTCGCGGGTACAATAGTTGGTAAAATTTGAGGGATTTATGCTCTTATTTATTTTCCCCCACTCCTATTCTTGCTCTGCTGTTTTATCATGCTAACTTGGCGCAAAACTTAGGAGTTCCTTTGTCTCTATGAAAGTTACGGACCAGCTCGTGAGCCAGAAGAATGTTTTCACTGATGTTCCTGCCTTTAATGAAAGCCGACTGATGGGGACCCAGTAACTCATCAAGCACTTCCCCAAGCCGATTCGCCAAAATTATCCACTTTCCAGTGTAGCTGTAGCAGAAACACTTGTTACAGTTTTGTGCAAGGGGTACTAGTCAAATTCAGTATCCACTTTCCAGTTGCAGTTTCAGTTGCACTTTCCAGTTTTAATTGTAATATTTTAGTTCCATTTTATTGGCTGTGATGATGGTGTTGTATAAGACCCGCGAAGACCATGATTGCTGAGCTAACTTTCAGTATGTATTATGTAGATGTTAAATCATTTCTTTCTTGATAGGAATGAGAGGAAACAAGTGGTACTATGTGGTCTTTGTTGGGAGGGTACTTGTCATATAATCCCTTTGAACCCCTTTCAGTGGTGAAATTATGGGAAAGGAAAAGTAGTGGTAATCCGTTTGAACCGTAGAGAAAGTCTTTTGATTCCCATCATAATCCCTTTGAACACTTCGAATTGTAGAGACCGTTTGAACGGGTCCAGCTATGGTGCCCCAAAGTGGTATTGGGGCACCGGTGTCCCAGTTTTACTTACTATGAACATTGGGTCTACAAACTCCAAATATATACTGTATCACACTTACCATAAATACAGGATTTAATTATCAGAATTTATGGCCTATTCGTGTGGTAAAAATAAAGCCTGTGTTTGTGGTAAGTAAAGCATGCGTTCACGGTAAGTACAATTGCGCGGGAAAAGAGCAAAATCACCCTCCTTCTTGTGGTGGTTTTCATCCAATGGCTCAAATTCATCTAGTAATTTTTATCTAATGGCTTAGATTTAGTGGTGCACCGGTGCCCCAATACCACATTGGGGCACCATGGAGAAACTTTTGAACCGTCGGAAATAGGAACGGTAATCCCTTTGAACCGCAAAGAGAACCTTTTGATTCCCATGGTAGGTGGTGGATGCATTAATTCATTGAAAATCTAAACCGGTCAAAATTTTTAGTGTTGAACATCTTAAAATAGAAAAGGGAAAATTGAATTTTAACATAAAAAATGATACATACACACCCACTCGGACACACTCTGCCACATCCCTTCTCACATGTGGGGTGGGTCCCCTCACATGTGAGAGGGGGTGTGGCAGAGTGTGTCCGAGTGGGTGTGTATGTATCATTTTTGTATATTGAACAGTTTGTTCCACAGCGGATTAGATATATTACTCGATAAAAATAAAACCAAAGCAAATAATTCATTTGTATTTTTGTTTCTATTCAAGATAATAGAAGTATTAGATGGTTTGAAAATCAAGGACAACGGATATTTAATTTGAAAAGGAACCTTTTTTTTTTTAACCTTTTCAGTGATTTCAACTGTGCAAGTAAATTATTTTTAACTTGACCAAAAGAGCCTTCTCCAGGCACCCCGGTCCATACGTTACATTGGGGTTAAGGGTCTGTGTTGTGCACCTAGTGCACGGTATGCGTGTTGTGCGGTCCATTTAGGACCCATGTCGGGTCTTATTTTATTATAAAAATAGTTTGTTTTGTTCGTCTTGTCGAGTGTGTGGTCCATGTAAAATTTCATGTTGATCGGAGATCTTTAACTATGTTTCAAAGAAACTTGTACGTGATTTTTTTTTTTTTTGCAAAACAATAAGCTCAATAGTCACTGATCAAATAGTTAACACAACACACACTTTGAACCCGTTACATTGAGTGATTCATGAACCTTGTAATCTACGTTGTCATGTTTTTATTTGACGTGATCATTTTTAGATGATTTTGAGTTAGTGTGATTAAGGCCTGCCTATTTTGACCTAATAAACCATTTTAACTTATTTTTCCATCTTTACTTGATTTTTCTTCCCATTTGTTAGTTTTCTATAAATTTTTTAAATATTATTGATTCGTTTAGACGAAAGATATTAAAAAAACAAAAAGTTATGATTAGAACTTTTAATTTTTTTAATAAAACCAAAAATAAGTTTAAAATATATGTCTTTTTGATTTATTTTTGCTCTATTCAAAAAAATTTGAGCTTTGATTATAATTTTTTGGTTTTTTTATTCCTCTCGTCAGACAAACTAATAATAAATAAAAAGTTAATGAAAAACTAAAAAACGCAAAACAAAAAAAAAAAAAAAATCAATTAAAGATGGAAAAATAAGTTAGGTCCAAAACAGGACAAGCCTCTCTGGAAGATGGAATCTTTGACCCCGCCAAAACGTCTCTCTGCAAGCAACGTATACCTACCGGTCGTTATTTATCAATTGATTTTATTATATACTTTTTGAATGAGTCTTTTTGCACGATTTGAGCCGATCAATTGACATCTTTTTGGGAGCATGATTCTCCTTTTTGACTGATTTGAGCCGTTGACATCCTTTTGTCTTTTGAGTCTTTGGGAGAATAATTCTAGACTTACTCCAGTAGATGACTTGAACTCTCTAATCTGAATTACCAGTTTGAATCATACCAGTTGGCCCCCTGAACCCGATCAGCCTTTCCTCCTTTGTGAATCTTGCGAGTTTGAGTAGTAAAATGGCCGGCAAGCATGTGTTTTTACCTGGTCACCTCAGTGGCATCACTGGAGGCGTTGATTCTCACAGGGCTTTTTCCGGATCCAAGTTTCCTCCGACCAATTTGTCCTACCGGCAGCTTCCTCCCAATAATTCCTTGCTGCTTTCTGCGACGAATTCTGACTTGCCGGATTATTCTGGGAATAATTTTTCCGGCCAGGGGTTTCATGCGAATAATTTTTTCGCCCCGAATTCCTCGGCGAGTAGTTTCTCCGGCTCGGAGTCTCCTGCGACTAACTTTGCCGGTGAGCAACACCCCGCCCCCCACCCACCCACCCACCCACCACCACCACCACCACCACCACCACATACACTCTGTTCTCTCTCTCTCTCGACAATATTTCGGTGAAATAAATTTTTGGTTACCCGGAAGCAACTAGTATTATACAAAAAGTCAAACTATCTTTTCTTTCAATAAAAACAGAAGACAATAGTTTCTTCTTCAACCAAAATTATATTTAGATTGTGTACAGTTCGTAGTAAATTTTCAGTTGCCTCCCTTATTAATTGTTAAACTCAATCTCATGAACAGATGGCGGCTTTGATGTGTTTGATATACCGATCGATCAAAACAGGCTTCTATCCGGTATGTATTTGTAAATTACTCTCTCTCTATCTCCCGTTCAATTTCTAAATTTTCATGAACATATATGATTCCGATGAGCCAAATTCAGGGGAGGCCTGTGGGATCGACCTCCACGGGCCTCCTGGTTCTGGCGAGGCCTTTGATCTGTCCCTTGAGCGGCAGAGCTAGAATTTTAGTTAGGTGGGAGCACAGTTTTGAATATCGGCCGATACGGTACGTATCAGCCAGTTCGTCTCGGGATTTGGAGGCTCCAATACCGATACGTATCGTACCGTATCGGCCGATACGCTAAAAAAGTTACAAAATTCATGACCGCTACACCCGATTCTCGCGACGTATCGCCGATACGTCCCGATACCGATACACCGATACCGCTATTTAAAAAAACTATGGGTGGGTCCAAACTATTATATAAAAAGTCCCTTAAACTATTCCCCCATCTCTCTCCTCTCTCCTCTTTTATTGCACTCTTCACGGATTGATTTATGCTTTAAAATCTGACCGAAATTTGAGCTGGAAAAAAAAACCCTGAAAGTGACAAATGGTGAAAAGAAAAAAAAAAGGGCTTCAAAATCCTTTCTTACCGTACAAAACTAATTGAGAAAAAGTATGAAGTACAAAAAGGATAAAGTAAAAATATAATCCGAGTCGTCCGCCTCTCGTTGAGAAAAAAGGTACGGAAAAATCAATCCCATGCTTCGCGTGAGATTATTTATGGGATTAAAATTTTTTTTTTAAAGAACCGCATTTAAAAAAATAATCGTTGAAAACATTTTTGGAAAAACAAAAACTAGTTTCGAAAAAAATTTACTTTGAAAGAACAATTTTGAAAATATTTTTTCAAAAATCAATCAAAATCAAACTTTTTTGAAAAACATTTGTGGAAAAATTTTCTTCAAAAAAAAATTTAATCAAAATTTGAAGTTTCTAAGAAAACTTTTTATTTCCAAAATATTTTTAAAAATAAAGTTTAAAAAAAAATATTATTTCCACAATTATTTTTTACATATATTTATTTTTTTAATTTTTTCGAAAATAATTTTAAAACAACAAATTATTTATCTAAAAAAATTAATATATTATTATTTTAGATAAATAATAATGATTTTTTTATAAAACTATTATTTTTCAGAATTTTTTTCTATATTTATTTTCAAAAAGAACTTAATACATTTTTTCAAAAAAAATAACCAATTTCGAAAAATACTTTTTGAAAACAATTCCAATTTCATCCGAACATTTTCGAAAACAATCCCATCTTTGGTAATCTTACCCAGTCCCACCTCCCCCCGGGATTATATAGTACCTCCCATATAGGGATAAAAATAATCCCGGGATTAATAATCCCGATAGTCATTCGGAAACCAAACATGGGATAAATCTAAAAGTGGTACAGTTAGTCGTATCCCAGACAATTAATCCGCGAATCAAACAAGGCCTAAGTTACTACTTTACATTCCTCATATGCCGAAATTCATTCGGGAATCAAACATGGGATAACTCTAATTGTGGAACAGATAGTCCTATCTCAGACAGTTAATCCGCGATTCAAACGAGGCTTAGGTGTCCACGTTTTGTAGAATCGTTACGTACAAATTCTAAAATTAATAGGCAAATATATTTTTGGAATGATCGATCTGAACAATCAGGATTCTACATCATCAAAATTTGGGACACGGCACAAAAAATAAAGGTCATCGGATATTGGCAACTATGTGATCACAAGACATTTAATGCATTAGTTTAACGCATCCTGATACTTTGACTTCTTACGATGTTCCGATTGGCCCCACCCAAGATATTTCTCATGATCAGGAATCGTCCATATATTATATTAGATGTGTTACATTATTGATACAAAGAATTAAGTAAAGAGAGTATCGCAACACACCTAATCAGACGTAAAAACTCATTTCCTCATTCAAATCGCGTCCTGATCAATGACATTTCTAAACCCAAACATGCCCAAATTTTAGGATTGTGGATTAATTAATATGAAAAACATAATAAACGGTCTCGATCGACGAGATTGAGCCGTGGTTCCATGGCTACTAAACGTTCAACAACAGCGCAACACTTAGTTGACTAACAATTACATTGAACGTATAGATTCTAAAGGTCATTACCGAGTCAATTTTCACAATGATTGATCAGAATCGTTACGATGAAACTTCACGCTGATTACATCATCGACACCAAAATTGGATATCATCGGATATCGGCGGCGCAGTCATCGGATGGATCCCAAATCATTAAAGACTTATATTGAACAACCAGAGCACCACCTATTTTTTTTTTTAACGATCGGAACCGTCTATCCTTTTCATATCGTGTGGAATATCATTCGTACCTAAATTAAAGTTCATCACGTATAGATAGGCATTCAATCGAAAAAAAATATCATCCAAATAAGGGAGTTTTTCTCTATCGACGTCCTTTCTAACAGTTTCGGCCCTCATATTGGCCCTATTTTGTACGAGTATGATTTAATTAATAACAAGAACAAAATCAACGGCCTCGATTGTTGAAAAAAAATTCTTATTACTTACATCCCGTACCTAGTTGCATCAAACAATATTTTTTTGATATTTTAGAATATAATTTTTTTGTATTTAACAAGGATTTTTATTGCTTTAGATTTATATTACATTGTGTGGCTTTGGTTATGAGATTTTCTGGCTCAAACTATGAATTATTGTTCTCAATAATCGATATGAGATTTTGTTGTTTGAGAAACGAATCTTTGTGAAAGAATATATGAGTGTTTTGTGACCCACTACAGTCCAAAATATGTAACAACTATTGTGACTTTCAAAATGAGTGTTTGTGAAACAAAATATGAGACTTTTGTGGTCCACTACAGTCCAAAAATTGTTAATAAATTTTATGGCTTTTTATATGAGAATGTGTGGCTGAGTATATGAGATTTTGTGGACCAATATACGAAATTAGGGAATATGACTAAATATGCGTGCTTATATTTATTTTTGTGGGTAAGTATATGAGACATGTCACTATCAATACACAATAATATTTTTGGACTGTAGTGGTCCACAAAAAACTCATATATTCCTCCACAAGTACTCATTTTTTAAACCAAAAATTCTCATATTTATATGAGTGTTTTTCGAAGCATATATGAGATTTTGTGGTAACATTTCGCAAGGACTCAATGTAGGCTAAAATATGTATTTCCGTGGCACCTTATATGAGACATGTCACATCAATATATATACACACAATATGTATCACATTTTCACTACAGTCCAAAACTATCATATGAGATTTTGTGGCATGTTTTATGAGGTTGACTTTTGCCAATATGAGATTTTGTGGCTCTTTCGAATTTTTGTGGTAATTTTTATGACCATTCGTGGCTTCATATATGAGATTTTTGAAACCCAAAACGTTATATGAGAAATCACCCAATGTTTTATGATTTTTTTTGGCTCTCCATATGAGAAAAAGATGACCGGTATAGGCGGTCACTTTTTGCATATGTGGCGCAATCTCGTCCGTTGATCTGGTCCAAGGTGCATATGGTATGCCCTTTCATATTTTCAGCCACAAAATCTCATATTTGACCCACAAAAACTCATATTTGTTGTTACAAAATCTCATTTTTTGGCCCAAAAATGGGGTGCACATTGTAGCATCTCTCTTGTTCGAATAGTCATAAGTGTATAAACAAATTTTCTTTTGTTTTAGAACGGACAACAAGCATAGTTGCGAACTTAAATAAGTCACCTTAAGTGATTAGTTCCGTCACGTATCAGTGTTCAATCAAAATAATTTTTTTACGAACACAATATGTGTAATTACGAGGCCTAACGAGGTGAATGATTCGGATTATTTTTCCTAATCCAAATGTAGCCGGAAACCGAAAGGCAGTAATTACTCATTTAATTTTCTTGACGCAAAAGGCAATTGTTACCTTTTTCTCGCCAAATTATAGCACAAAAAAAGCATAGAGATTGTGTGCAGTTGAAAACTAGTAAAAATTCAGCAGCTATTCGTACCCTTCTGTTAAACTCAATTTCATGGACAGTTGACGGCTTTGATGGGAGTTCGATCAGTGAGTCTTCCAGTTCCGATGACTCTTCCATTTCTGGTGAGTCTTTCATATCTCTCTCTGTTTAATATATATATATGTATGTATGTATGTATACCCCCTTTAAATTTGTGTTTAATTTTCATGAGTGTTTGATATACAATCAGTGAATTCCTATAAAGCGAAAAAACCGCGAGGACGACATGAGTTGCAGATATGCAAAGGCGACACGTCAAAGGATGCTGAAAAGAAACCCCATGGTACGCTTACATTTTCATAAATTACAAATATAAAAAACGGGAGAAATCTAAGGTACCGTATGTTCATTACGTATGTTTTTGGTACTTGTTACATATTTTTTGGTATTATTACGCATGTATTGGGATATAACCGTGTATAATAATGTGAGTTAGTGATTTTTGCTTAAAAACTTATAACTGTTCGTAACAAATACCAAAACCATACGTAATAAAGGTGTGAAGTGAAAAGTGAATTTTTGAAAATCCATTACGGTTCGTAACCTGATCAAAATCATACGTAACAAAAGCCAAAACATACGTAGTATATAATAGCGCATACGGTACACACCCTTAAAGACTCTCCTAAAAAGTGATGCTCTACAAATTACAATAATACAATTGTAGTAAAAAATGTATTATCTTCATGACTCTTTCTAGATTTGTTTGTAGCTTTGGACGAGGAACAAATTGAAGGACAGAATTCTGATCTGCTTTCTGATCAAGCCTCAACTAGCATGAAGCCCGAGATCCAAGATGCAGATGTGGTGACCATCAGGGCAAAGCCTGAACTGCATAGTTACATGATAAAGTTTAAGTTGTTTAGGCCGTTTGGCTTCGTTAAGCTCAAGCAAGAAGTGGGCAAAAGGCTGCTGAAACAAGGGGATGAAAGGTTGCGTGGAGATTATACTATCCGGTACAAAGATGAGGATGATGAATTGATTTTAATCAGTTGCGATGATGACTTGCAACTTTGTGTAAACACTTCCAGAGCGCTGCGCAAGACACTGGTGGATTTACTGCTTAATTAAGCGTACGTATGTCTATATTTATAAAACTTTGGAGTTAACGACTACTTCTTCGTACAATCGTCCATGAACAGAAAAAACAAGAGATATATATTCGATCGATTCAACATCAGAATTGCAGGCAGGGCATGTACCTGATGCATGGAGCACATCTTCTTCTCCAAAGAGTTTCCTTGGTAGCTAGACTGTTCTTGCAAACTCTCCACAAAGAATTCTTTGATTTTGTTGGGGACTTTTAGCTTCCAAATGGCCTTCCAAAGATTAATTGGGACTAGGATGGAAGGACGATTCAGGTTTTTCCATAGCTGCACTAGATTTTAGTAGCTGGGTAGCAAAATGGTATCCAGACTTCACAGAATCTATTGGAGTTGAAATGCCAGACCAATCTGTCCTTCCTTTTGAAAATAGGAAGGGAGATGGTTTGAATGGCCTTCGATCTCAAATTTAGCCTTAATCCACAAGGCCATCTTTGTTTTGGCTATGTCAATTACCTCACCAGTGGATGAAGCCTTATTTCTAAATCCCAGATCATTTCTCCCAAGCCTAGACCATATACGTACCGCATAAAAACAGGTAAACCAACAATGTTTTTCTTTCAAGATTTGTAAATCTCGTATCCGACCACAAAATTAATAAAGAGTATAGATTAGGTGGTCATACCCAGTTGAGACCTCGCCATTGAACCATAGTTTTGAATATCGGCCGATACGGTACGTATCGGTCGGTTCCTCTCGGGATTTGGAGACTCCGATACCGATACGTACCATACCATATCGACCGATACGCCAAAAAAGTTAAAAAATTCACGACTGCTACACCAAATTCCCGCGACGTATCTCCGAGACATCCCGATACCGCTATTTAAAACTATGCATATGCATTGAACTATGATTACCCATGACTTTTGGTAAGATAATAACAAGTGATTGGGGGTCTGACCTACCATGTTACACATGGGGTACATGTCTTGATTATTAGCTATGACACATTTTCTGGCTAGAATAGTATTGACTTTGTGGCACTGCCATCCAAACAAAGATTTATACAACCACCAAAAATGTTAAGACTCCAATGTTAGGCTAATTCATGGTCTTGTTTTATTTTATTTTTTTCTTTATTGGAAAAAAAACTTTATAGATGAACATTTTTTTATTATTTTTTATTTATGCCCATTTCGTGATAATTGTTGCACATCCATATGGTAAATGTTATACCAATGTTATGACCCTCAAATTTATGTTATGCCTAGTTGGTACAATTACAAACTGTTATATATTGTTTTAATTATTTGTATCACTGAAAGGAGTTAAATAGAAATTATGACAAAAGAAATCACTAGAGACCAAAAAAGGTTTGAAATATTTGTCTTGTTTTGTGGGGTAAATTTTCACTTACATCCTCTGAGGTTTCTAACAAATACAGAGACTTCTCCTACACTTTTTGAAATTTCATAGCCTCTCTTACTTTTCAAATTAATTGTCAAATTCTCCCCTGCCGTTACTTTAAGGCTAACAATATTAACTTTTTTTGTGAAGGGACTGTAGTACCCTGAGTATATATTCTCCACCATTAAAAAAAAAACCGTTGTTTAAAAAAATAGAGTTGAAAAAGTTTTCCAAAAAAATTAAACCATTTTTCCATTTTTACAAACAACTTTTAAACAGAAAGTATTGAAGAGATTTTTTTCCAAAAAAGCTACCTTTTAAATTTTTTTTGCAATTTTACATCCAAAAAATCGCAGTTTACTTGCCATGAATAGTAGGAGTACTTAACACAAATAAGCAAATACTTTTTTTTTTAAACACAGATAGACATCCCAACTATGTTAGCTCCCCACCCCGCAACTACTTACAAGAATTATCGCAAAGGAAAAACAAGAGTGACACGAAAGATTTACGTGGTTTAGTCCAAAACCGGCCTATTCCATGGGATAGAGACACTCCATTATATGAACACTAGAGAGATTACAATAACTGTGAGACCCAAAAATACTCAACCTGACACCAATATCCGAACCCTGAAGTTATACACACTTCCCACTCACCCGACGTCCATGAGCCCCAAAATCTCATGGGTTACCTGCTCATTTTTTTTTACCCTCACACTTTGGTGTTGCCCCGTTCGCTCTACCTCTCCATTAATTTCTCTACTCTCTTCTACCTTTCCAAAAAAAACCAATTTGGCTAGCTTTCAATCCAACTAGATAGCCCTAGTCAACATCAGGGCATCCACAGTGGGCTCCCTAAAAATTACTCCTAAGTTGTATCCTAAGGTGTACACATAAGCATAATTGGGGTCCACTTTTCAGTCTTAGAGCTTGTTAAATTTGGAGAGGATGTGTGCACTCAATGGGCTAGCAATAACATTCTCTATTTTGTGAAAAAAAATATTAGGAGCAACTTTTTCCCGGCAACTTTTTCAAAGATTTCATATTAGAAAAACATTTAAAGACTTTGGCCCCACTTGGAGTTAGCTAGAAGACTACCTAAATTTAACTATTGTGATAGGAGCCAAATTTAGGAGCCACACTTAGGAGTTTGTATAGGGAGCCCATTGAAGGCAATATGTAAGCAATATGTAAGCACATGACTAGGTAAATCTTAGAAGCCTCACTTAAGAGCCATTTTGAGAGCCCACTGTGGATGCCCTCAGAAATTCAAAGAACCAAAATCTTTCACGCTTGTAAATTGGCGTGTGGAAAATCAGGAAATCCTTATCACATCCAAGCCACCCTTGTTGACTTATCCAAATGTGAAACAAATTCCAACATAATCTTACAATTTCGCTACACGTTGCACCGTCGGTGGAAGACGTCGCTGCCAAATCTACATTGAATTTCTCATAATGTATAGAAAATAATGGAGACCGGAGAGAGAAGATATTTCAAGACATTTTTTCTATATCAATTAAAACAAAATGGGCCTCCAAGTGACTCTCCACAAAAAGCACGTCCTTTGGAAAATCAAAAGATACCTCTCGTGAAAAATCCTTTCATTTGAACTTTATTAAAGAACAGACATAACTATTACTATACAAAATAACATAAAATTTGTAACTGAATTTGCATCAATCAATGCCTTTGATTGTAAGAAAGTAAGAACTAGCTTCCCATCCCTGCAAATAGCTGGCAAAGCCAAACTTCGTCCATCTCATCATGTAGATTTCCAATGAATAGGGTGACTGTATCGCCTTGTGTTCCATCCTTTTGTTGATTAATGATAGGTGCTGAAAAGCACCCACTTAACCTCTTTACTTTACACTTTGTTAAGCCAATTAGGTTGTTACTTAATTAGTGTTAGTTTCTTTTTTTTTTGAATTGGTAATTAGTGTTAGTTGGTTTGTGGTGTTTCAGGCCTTAGAAGCTCAAGAATTTGAAAAACGTGTTTTGGAGTATTTAAAAGCGCCGAGGATGGGAAGAGGTGTACATAAAGGAGCGAAAATTTAAGTTGCAGCATCTCTGGACCGGACCAACACTTTCCTGGACCGGACCAGCACTTAACACGGCAAAACCTACCTTGCAGCACCCTTCGTCCGGATGGGGGAAATTCTTGGTCCAGACGAAGCATACTGGCGGGTTCGTACAGCTCCCAGCTTCTCTGGTCCGGACCACCCATGCCTTGGTCCGGTCGATCGAACACGGAAATCAGCGTTTTGGACGCGTTTTATGTAACTTTTAGGTCTCCTAGTATAAATAGAACATCAAAACATAATTCTAGGATTCTGAACTATTTTGAGAGACAGCTTTAGAGAGAGAAACTCATTGTTCTTCATGTTCTTCGCGAGTTCTTCGATTTCAAGCGTTTCAACTCTCTCCATGGCCGGCTAAACCCCCTATCTAGGGGGAGGATGAAACTCTACACCAAGTAACCATTCTATTTTGTGTAGGTTAGGGTGTTTATCGAATCGAATTATATGTTCAGAATTTGGTTTCATAGATCAATGGAATCGTATTTTTATTCGTCCAAATCTATTGCGTATTTGTATGCTAGCTTTCAAATACCAGTTCATATAATTGTTTTCAACGTTGTGTTTGAAGTTCTGAGATAAATTATGCTTGTAAGACGGGTCGTGCCGCACTGTGAGACGGTCCGTGCTATGGGATAGTTTATGCCTTTTAACAAACACATATTTTCTTGACGATTATCGATGGGGATTGTAAGCCCTAGCGATAATCCATTGTGATTCGATTATCAACTTAATCTATGCGAAAGTTGTGGTTACGAGGGTGGAGTGGATTCTAAACCCTAGATCCCCTCTCCATCAATTTAAATTGCTTTTAGTTATTGCGCTTTTCAGTTCAACAATTTCACAACCAATCAAACATCTTTTTTACCGAATTAAATTAGAAGTTGATTGGAATTAATGCAACTCAGCCAGTTTGTCTCCGTGGATCGACACTCGGACTTAACCGCTATTCTCCGGAATAAAAGTTAATTCCTTTATTAAGTATTTATTTCTGACTCGGTACGACACGGTCAATTAACTTGCCTCCTAGGCTCCTATTGTTGGTGAACTTCCTCCCTTCTTCCATTCCATGCATGTTTCTCGATGCCAGATCGAGGCCTTCCTCTTTGTAGCCAAATTCCACCCGCGATCCTGATCCTTGGGTCCTCTCTTCTAAATCTCGCTTCTTGCATTATCTTACTTTTGACAATTATAGATAGGGTTAATGAGATCAAGTAAATTTCATGGGAATTTCACTATTTCTTATGCTTCACAAATTCTGTATAATAAATGTAGCCATATTCGGTCCCCTTGTAGATTACCAGAACTAAACAAATTATAAGGCACGTTTCCTCAGGTTCCAATGAAGTTCATATCATGGAACATCAGGGGCGCCCTGGGGAAAAAAAGTAGAAGAGGAGAATTCTAAAGAAAGTAACAAAAGACAGAAGAAGTGTAAATATGTTATGCATTCAAGAAAGCAATACAGACCAGTGCGTAAGAAATTTGTAAGCTCCATATGGTTGGTGTACTATATGGATGCCATGATCATTGCCAATTATCTATACGTGGTGCACTCGACTCTGCAGATTCGCGCCCAGTCAAGGTTTCAAATCAGGGTTGTTTTGATACCTGCTTTGCTACAAGTTTTGCTCCATTTTCCTGCAGATTTATTGTTGCCAGTGTGTGTGATCTACATCTTGAGGTGAATTGCTGCTATCAAAGAACATCTTGTATTACTGTGTCGTTGGTTTCGATGGGGTTCATGCTGTTGTGAGGTCTTGCCCTTGGACAGTAAGCAACTAAGGAGTAATTCGCAAGTGCAATAGGGGCAGTTTTCCAGTTTTGTTTCCCTTTGATTGGGTTTTTGGTTGATTTCTTATCCATCTATCCTTTCCGGGCTTTAGTGGTATATATTGTCATGACGTTGGATTTTAACCTTCATTGGGATGTTATTCTCTCGTTGTGATGCTTTTTTACCTAGTCCCTTTAATTTTTTTTTTTTTGTATCCGTTGCATTTCATTAATAAATTCCGCTTTTTGGCCGTTCAAAGAAAAGAGAAATTTATTGAACTATAACTTGCACTTTAAGAAGGAAAATATATTTTTTAAAATGGAAAATTTTCATTTATGTTGTCTAGCTGATGCAGATCAGATTTTGGAAAACTAGCAATTTATTAGAATTTATTTTACTATTTCAATTTTAGTTTTTTGTTAGGAGATTACTAGTATAGAGTTATTTAGTTTCTTAATTTTAGGTTGATTCAGTTTCCTATTTTATGTTTTCTTGTTTTACAAGAATTAGGGTTGCTAGTATTTTATTTCCTTTTTAGTTTTAGGGTTGCTGCTAATATAAATAATTGATGTAAGCCTTAGGGGAAGGGAGTTGTTTTATGATTATTAATGAAAAATTGAGAGTTTTCTCAATATTGTTTGTTCAAGGGGGGAGTACCTCTAGTTCAGACAAAATTCGTGATTGTCCTTGTTTGCGCGTTCTTATTTCAACACGCCTCCCTCCATCAGTTGGTATCAGAGCTTGCACTCGATTCCAGATCATGGCGCAACAAGGAGTTCGTTATGGTCATTATGCTATTGCTGAAGATGCGTATGAACGAAGTAAAGCCGCACGAGAAGCACGAAAAGAGGCACAATTCCAACAATTAGAACAGCATTTGTCGGATGCGTTCGCCACCTTAGCCGATCAGGTTGCTGCCCTCACTGTTGGGGGGAATCTACCTCGTTGTCGTCTTGTTATACCTCGGTTTCCGAAAGAGGAAGAGGTGTCAGATGACGTTTCTATCACCAAACCTTTGGCGGGTAACTATCAGCCAAGGGTGAGGACAAAGGAGGCTACTATTGAGTGGCCTTTTACTACAAATAATATTCCGGATCCAGTAGTGGATTGGAGTAAGCCACCAGTTTTTGACGAAAAACCAGTGGAGAAAATTACAGAAAATAAAAAAAAGTTGCAAAAAAAAAACGGTTTCTACGTTGGCGTTGTTGGAAACAGATGTAGAAGATTCAATTAGATTTGATTCTCATGAAAAGCTTTAAGACGGTGAAGTTGAAAAGAGTACTAATGAATTTTTTGATCTGTTTTGGAAATTTGTTGAAGACACTAAAAGTTCATGTGTCTCAATCCAGAAGGAAGGTGAATTTATTTTGTTAGTAAAAATTATTCCTTCACAATTTCAAGATTCGGCGACTTATACTATATAAACTCGAGGACGAGTTTCTTCAAGCCGGAGAGAATGATGCAGATCAGATTTTGGAAAACTAGCAATTTATTAGAATTTATTTTACTATTTCAATTTTAGTTTTTTGTTAGGAGATTACTAGTATAGAGTTATTTAGTTTCTTAATTTTAGGTTGATTCAGTTTCCTATTTTATGTTTTCTTGTTTCACAAGAATTAGGGTTGCTAGTATTTTATTTCCTTTTTAGTTTTAGGGTTGCTGCTAGTATAAATAATTGATGTAAGCCTTAGGGGAAGGGAGTTGTTTTATGATTATTAATGAAAAATTGAGAGTTTTCTCAATATTGTTTGTTCAAGGAGGGAGTACCTCTAGTTCAGACAAAATTCGTGATTGTCCTTGTTGCGCGTTCTTATTTCAACACGCCTCCCTGCATCACTAGCCCAAACAAATTATTGAAATGAAATTTTGATTCTGAAAAATCCTTTTTGCTTTTATGCTACCAAATACACAATAAGCAAACTACAAGGAATTGAACAACAACAAAAGATGAACACAATGATATACGTGGAAAACCCCTTAAAAAAGGATAAAAACTACGGAAGGAAATCAATGCAATAAAAATTATCATTGTGCAGTTCTAAAACCATCGTAATCAACATAATTGTGAATCCTCACCTACTAACCAAAGACTGGTTTGCCGAATCCACGTACACCGTACCAAGTGGTTGACTGCCGCTACCTTGAGTCCTCAAGTTCTCCAAGATACTTTCAGAATCCACCGGAAGAACGGTTCACGAGTAGAATCGATGTTTGAAAAGAACTCTTAGAGTTATTCAAAAAGTTTGATGATCAACGGATCATATGTTTACCCCAAGAAACAAGATAAACACTCCCTTTAATATTTCCTAAGATAATGTGGCAGAAAGGGACGGCACTGATATATTCGATGAAAAGAAAAACATACTGGGCTCAGTGAAATGAAAAACATTCAGGGCCGCATATAAATAGATTGCAGGATTCTCCTCGATAATCTCCTTGATATCTTGATTCCCTTTCCTATGGGAATGATATATGCACGAAATCTCCTTGATAATCTTAATATCCTTTCATTCCAAATGCCTGACAATCTCCAACTCTGACGCAGCGGAATTCACGAGAAACTAGTTAGCATACTAGTTCAAACGATGATAGGTCTCGAATCCACGAGAGTTCTTGAATCCACAAGAAGAAAGAGAATAACTCTGAATTATAATTGATTAAAAGCTCAATAATAATAGAGGTTACATGCCTTTTTATAGGGAAAACTAGCAAATTCTAGCAAAACCTTACCAAAAAATAAAGTATCCCGAAAATTAGGGAAACTCCCAAAATCGAAAACTAGAAAGAAAAATAAGAAATTCCCAATTGGAAGCAACATAAATGGAATTATACGATAAGAGTAATTCGTAATCTAATTATTACCTAAAATAGCAAAATTACTAAATTGAAGGCCTATTCCGGGCTCGTCGATAAATTGCCGAAATTGGCAATTTTCAATTAAGAGTTGTTTGGACTTCCTAGGCTTCGACCGGTCCAATTGATCATAGAATTGGACCGCCACTTGTTCTGCCTCAAACTCTCAATTTACAAAAGATTTAATTTCCTCCACTTCCTAAGCAGACACTCTAAAAATAGAAGAAAAATTAATTACAATTCGATAATCGATATACAATTAATTGTGTGATTTGACATGAAATTATCAATAAATGTAGACCGTGGCCTATGCCCCTAACAGATTCTTCAAACTTCATGTCTGAAATCCTTTTTGAAAAGGTGGCATTTTTGCATAATGGCTTTGGTTTTTTCCATCCGAATAATTACTAGTGTGAAGATTGCATGGGATGCAAGCAAGCGAGCATGCAAATCTTATCTCTTAATGTTCGATCAATCTAAATTTTTGGATGGTTCATGTATTCAACAGCGATACAAAATAAACAATTTCGATCATTATTATAAGCTTGGAAAGGCAAGGGCGGAGCCACCTTTGGGCTAAGGTGGGCTCCAGCCCAGGTGGGACAAAAAAATAAAGCAAAAGAAAAATAAAAAAATATATGTAAACTTTTAGGCCAATACAATTTAGCCCACCCCGTAAAAAAAAATTTAGCCCAACCAATTCAAATCTTGATCCAAACTTAGCCCAACCCACAATCCAGGGACTGATAAAAAGGGTCGGGGATGGATTTGAACTGAACCTGAAGTTTATCTCTGGTCTATGTAAATACAAAACGAAAACTTCATTGATAATTGTTCGGATCAAGCCCTTCCCGGTCATATTTTTTTATGATTCATTGATTTGGCCCTTAAAAGTAAGTACTTATTTTCTCTAGTTGAAATTTGATCAGAAAAGGCAAGTCCCACACTTTAACAATGTGCGGAATCCCTCATAGGAAGGGGTCTGACATATAATATATATGTTGTGTGTGTTGGTTTAGCCCAAAGTAGAATTATGTCCTAGCTCCGCCTTTGTAGAAAGGTACCCAAAAGACCAAAAGAACAGACCAAACTGGACACTAGTATAGTAGTATAAAACTGGACAGGAATATCTCTATCCTGTCCCACTGAATAATCGGTTGTCCAATTGAAGGACGAAGACAATTTGTTCACTTCATATTTCCAAAAAAAATTCCAAAAAGATTTTTTCCTCATCTCACATCTCTCCAATCATTAATCATATTTCTCTCTCTACTCATACCCCTCTATCTAATCATTATTTTCATTTCTCTCTCTATCTCTCTCCAATTATTACACCTCTCCCTAATTATTACTTTTTCCAAAAACACATCCAAACACTATCTCAAATATTTCTCAAAATATTCTTTTCAAAACTCTCAACCAAACACAGCGACTATACCTGGGGTCTCCCTCTTTTATGTACAGGAGGGAAAGGAAATTATTTTGTCTCCACTTACTCAAAATATATATATATATATATATATATATAGGAAAAACTTCACATCCACTCCTCCCGGATTTAAGAAAAAATGGGTTTTTTTTGTGTTGCAAATTTTTTTTTGAAAATCCGAGCCATCCAATGTGTTCAAAAGGTGTTTTCAAGGGTCCACGTGGAAAATCTTCAAAAAAAAATACCGAGAAGTGCTTGATCCAAGCATTTTTTCGCAAAACCGTATTTTTATAGTTTTGCGAAAAATGCTTGGATCAAGCACTTCCCGGTATTTTTTTTGAAGATTTTCCGCGTGGACCTTGAAAACACCTTCTGAACACATTGGACGGATCGGATCGTCAAAAAAATATTTGGATCATGAGGACCGGAAACGGAAGGACCGGATGAGAAGTGGATCGTATATATATATATATATATATATATATATATATATATATATATATATATATATATGTTCCACTTCCTATCCGGACTTCCGGACCTTCGTGATCCGAGCATTTTTTTGACGATCCGAACCGTCCAATGTGTTCAGAAGGTGTTTTCAAGGGTCCTTGCAAAAAATCTTCAAAAAAAATACCGGGAAGGGCTTGATATACAGTTTTGCGAAAAACTGCTTGGATCAAGCCCTTCCCGGTATTGTTTTTGAAGATTTTTTGCGTGGACCCTTGAAAATACCTTTTGAACACATTGTGGGCCGTTGGATCCTATGCCCTTCACACGATCCAACGGCTCACAACTATTTTCCCGCACTTTTTTTTGTGAGGGAGCCCTCATAGGAAACTTCTTGTATATATATATATATATATATAATTTTTTTTTTTTTAAACTCAGCAGACGATTAGTGGGGGGTTAACGGGATTAGAGTAGTACGGAGTCAACAATATTACTATATGTTAGTTGAGGAAAATTGAACGTAATAGGGTGACCTACTTCGAATTGAGGGACCTGCCATCCCTTGGGTCGGCGTGGTGCCGACCTTATCCGTCCGTCCATTTCGGACATCAACGGTTTAGATCTTTCTCGCATAAGTGTATACATTTGAGCCGTCCATTACTTCGCTTGCACATTACAATCCATTCTATTCCAGAATTTTTTTGCCTCAACCACAATAAACTTACGTGTGGTCGATAACTGTCTATATCCCTCTTGCACATTTGTCAATTTTATTCTTAGAATACCCATTTGAAATGACATTTTTTACGAGAATTACTACTTGCTTTTGTCTAAAGCAAAACCTACCTCCAAGTTGATCATAATCACCGGGACCAACAGAGGAGAAGAGCACTGAGCAGTTCAAAAAACAAAAAACACAGGAGAAGATGTACAGTGTTTCGTTGCTTTCGCGCCCCTTTTCGTTTGGGTTGTAGAGAGAAATACGATTAGCTCCTCCTCGCAAAATGTTTGTCCAGTTTAAATAGGACAACTTAAAAACATGTTTTTTTTTTTTTTGACAATTTACCAGATAACAAAGAATTCTTATTATATATAAAAAAATTGATTTTTTTTTTAAAATGTGTTATTATCAAGTCTTTATTTTGCGAACCGGACAAATATCTTGGGACAGAGGTGGTATTAATTTGTTGGGAGTTAACAAGCACCAAAGGCATATATTGTTTGTGTTTGCTCAAAAAAAAGACAAGCACCCAAGGAGAGTTTTAACCATGGTTAAATATGAGAACAACTTTTTACTGCAGTTCACATCAGTAGGGTCAAGTAGGTTGAGGTGTTGAAGGACTATTGGGTGGTTCAAAAGCCTTATTCCCGACTAATCCCTCAATAAGTTTGTTTCTTAGGGGTGTACAATAACTAGTTTTTCTCAAAAACCGAAACAGGTCACACTCTCACAATACATCACATAAAAAGGTGTGAACACAAAAATCAAGGCAATTTTAAAACAAAACTACCTTAGTGGAAAACCCCGTAGTGGAGATTTAGATCTCATTTGGGTTAAATTTTCTAGTCTTTTTTATTAAGTTGTTTTAGTTTTTTTTCCTTAATTTTTATTATAATCAGTTCAATTATTTTTATTAATAATATATCTTGACGAGAAATCGAAAAAGTGTAACAATATACATCAAAATTAATATTTGCAATTTTTGGGGCCATTTTCGAAAAAAAAATTGCAACTTATGACTACTCCAGTCTTTCTTTTTCTCTTTTATAGGATGAGGTATTATTACCAACTTTTTCTGTCTCCTCTTTAGCATCTCTTGAAATTTTTCAATATTTTGATCTATATGTTTATACTTTTATGTTTTCTCCCGCCAATACGAGAAATGTGGTGTAAAAATAATGCCGAAAAACTTCAACAAAAGGTTACTAAAAGTTAAATAAAATCAATTGCCTTGAACAAAAATAATACTATATATAGTTTAAACTCAACCTTAAAATTTATTTTTTGAAACAGTAGGAACCTTTCTTTCTTTCTTTCTTTCTATTAATCACGTTTATTTTCGATGCGTTTCTTTTTCAAAAATGCTACTTAATTGTACAACCATTTCGGCTTCAACCATTTACAACCCCCTCACATACACGTGGGGCCTACACCCATAATTGTGTATGGGCCCCACATGTATGTGAGGGGGTTGTAAATGGTTGGAGTCGAAATGGTTGTACATGTAGCATGATTCTTTCTTTTTTGAGAGTTTTAAGCTCACTCTGAGACTATTCTCAACTGATCCTTTTTGGGTATTTTGAGTTGTTTTGGTTGAATTCTCTCTTTGTAGCCCATGTAATTCAATGACCCGTCATTTTCAGTGTATTAGTTGAGGTTTACTTTTTGGACATGTACGTATGGTGGAGGTTCATGAATCTTCTTTTCTACCTAATCACGTTAGTTGTTGATGTGATCCTTTTTAGGAATTTTGAGCTCTTGTGATACCATTGTTTTTTAACTGATCCCTTTTGGGAGTTTTGAACTCTTGTGAGACCATTATTTCTGAACCGATCCTTTTTGGGAATTTTGAGTTGTTTTGGTTGAATTCTCTCTTTGTCACCCTAAATTTCAATGACCCGTCATTTTCAGTAGTACCAGTGGAGTTTTACTTTTTGGACCTGAATAGTGGAGGTTCATGAACCTTCTTTTCTACTTTATCACTTTTAGTTTTTATGTGATCCTTTTTAGGAGTTTTGATCTCTTTTGAGACCATTACTTCTGAATTGACCATTTTCGGGAGTTTTTGAGCTCTTGTTAGCCTATTTTGAACTGATTCTTTTGGGGTGTTTTGAGCTGTTTTGGTTGAAATCTCTCTTTCCATAAATATGGTACCAGACTAGTTGGCCCTTTCAAGTGATCCCTTCAGTTCAGTTCTATAATGGACCGACAGAATATCGCTCATGGCAACAATAACTTCCAATTGATTTCCGGTAAGCAACCCTCTCTCCCTCTCTCTTCCCCCATTTTACCCAGGTTCAACTGTCTTCCAAAAAAAGAAAAAAAGAAAGAAAAAAAAAAGACAATAGTTGGACTGAGTTCCCCTCCATTTTTTTTAGTCCATTCCAAAATCGTTTATTTTGTGGAATTCATTTACAAAAATATGAAATATCCAACCCAAAAATTAGTTTGATCGGACTCCGGTTGATATACAAATAAATTGTTCTTGTGCGAGGAAAAAAAAACAAAAAACAAAAAATTGGTTACAACTTTGGTTTAAAACTTCAACTATCTTTTTTTTTCTTTTCTTGTCCAAAAAAAAATGAAAGATTATGCAGGGCTCTTAGGGCGCCGTCACGGCCCAATCCCTTTTTCGTCCCATTGTAGTGAATTAAAAAAAAAAACGGGCACCGCTACCGCTGCGTGATGCCACATGCGCACTGAATAATCTCCTCAGCAGAAAAATATAAAAAATTCAGTGACTGACACAACTGTTAAATTCTATTTCATGAACAGGTTGCGACATTTTCAATGACGATGAACTTATGCGGATGGTTCAGGGACAGGGTGAGGCTTGATTTCTCTCTTCCACTTTTTAGGATTAATAATAATTGGTCCTAAACTTTTGTTCCTCTCCTCTTCTTGACTAGTTTGAGCATCTCCATTTGACTCTGGTCCTAAAATAATTTTGATTGTACTTTATTTGATTTATGAACGAGTCACGTTCTGATAAGAAAAAAAAACGAGTCACGTTCATGTAGGAAAAAAAAAAAACAATTGAAGTTGCACTCTCTCCGTCCTAAATTTCTTGTCCACTTTTATTATTCACGACACCTCAAAAAATCATTTTATGTTTGTAAATGTAGAAAATTATATATATTCAACATGGATCTGGTTTGATAATTTTCGATAAGTTCTATTAAACGAAGTTTTCAAAATTGTAAAAACAATATTATAGATTAAAAGATATAAACAATTGAATATGGACACATGTACATAAATGGATAAAAAAAATTTGCGACGAAGGAAGTACTATATTTGAATTTCTTCTTCTTTTTTCTCGCACAATTGGGGTTCCTCTTTCTCTCTCCATTGGGTCCCACAAGGCTAGCGTGCAAGTCCACAAATAATAAAGCTTTAGAATTGTCTTCCTAACAATAATGCTGTCTCCCTCGAAATGAAATACTAAGTACTTTCAAAGAATTAAATAAAGTAAGGGAAATATGCAGGGCGAGAGGAAAGTTAGAGAGAGAGAGGGGAGGCGGAGGGAGAAGCCTCTCTCTAGAGTTTCCTAGCGGCCGCCGCACTCCACCTCCCCTACCGCACCCTTCCACCTTCTTTCTCCTCCTCCTCTTCTCCTTCACTCCTCTTCTCTATTAGTACTTCCCCCATTTGGTTTCCGGCGACTCCCCATGACGATTGACCTCCTCTCCTCTTTGCATGGGCGGTTGAAACCAATTTCTAGGCAAAGGGGGAGTCAGATCTGGGATTTCCAGATCCGGAATCCCATCACTGGCGGCGGTGGCGGTGGTGTGACAACTTTGACGAAGGCTCCAGCAATTGTCTTTCCTGTAATTTTCTATTTTCTTTTGTTTTTCTTTCTTTTTTTTCTGTTTCTTGTAGTTTTTTTGGTAGGTTGTTGCATTGGTGTTTTAATTAATGGATTCTATCTCTTTACTGAAAAAAATAATTAAATTTACTCACTTTTACATAATCTACCCAACAAATCCGCAACACACGATTTTGGTGTTTCCACAGCATTTGCACATAGCATACAATCAACTTTTGAGTGATTAGTTTTTTTGTATGTAACAGTGGTCGATCAAAATAATTATTTTGCACACATTGTTCATGATGAGTCCTATGAGATGTAACGGTTTGGATTATTTTTCCTAACCCGGCATGGAGCCAAAAACCAAAATTATAAAAAGCATAGAGATTGTGTGCAGTAGAAAGCTAGCAATAATTCAGCAGCTGTCCCTACTGATAATAAACTCAATTTCATGGCCAGTTAACGGTTTAGATGGGAGGGATATCCAGAATGAAAAGTCCAACCAGGTCGAAAAGTCTTCTTCCACTTCTGGTACTCTCTCTCTCTCTCTCTCTCTCTCTCTCTCTCTCTCTCCATATTTTACCTTTGAATATATATATTAATTTTCATGACCGATTGATTTACAATCAGTGGATTCCCATAAACGGAAAAAAGCGGGAGGACGACCCAAGAAAACAAAAACCATGGAGGAATTGAAGGAATGCAAAGGCTACACGTTACAGATGGCTGCAAGGAAACTCGGGAGTAAGCATACAATTTCGGGAATTAAAAACATAGAAAGCTAGCATCACTTACCTTTTGAACGGGGAAAATGCTCCTTAAGAATTTCTCTAAAATTTTTATAAGGCATGATCAAATATAAGTGTGAGTATTTTGGTCACCAAAACAAGGACAAATTCTCTATAATGTATTATTACATGCAAAAGGAAATAGTAGTATGTAGTAATGAGATTGCAACAGTTTTTATTATAAAAGTGTATGTGTTAGTTCAGCCCTCCCGAATGAATTCCTAGCCTCCTCTGTGTTTGAATTAATCTTCTCTTTCGCAGTTGGCAAGAGTACACTACAACGTCGTGTTGAGGAAGAAGGTTATAAGACATGGTCCGAATTTCAACAATGCATAACTGACTCCCAGCCCGTACATGGAAAACAAAGGATACAGGATGAGGATATGGTGCCCATAAACGTGGAACATAAAGGGAAAAAAATACCATTTGATCTGCCTTTGCTAGCAATATGGGAAGCGTTGCAGAAGCGCATAAAAGATAGTTTGAAACTTAAGGCTGGAACTTATGATGTCAAGTACTTTGATGGAAAACAGGACCTTTCCATCATATGCAATGAGAGCTTAGAGAGTTGTTTATGTCGTGCAGCTGGTACTCCGATCGTACTAAAAGTGGTTGAACATATCTCTATCTAGCGTAGAGAGTTGTTTACATCATGCAGTTAGTACTCTGATCGCACTAAAGGTAGTTGAACGTATCTGCTACCTATAGAATTGCCTCTCTACTTTAAGTTGTGTATGTTTCCATGTTTTTCTTCCAACATTTCTGGGTGAGAAAAAAAATGGTGTATTTCTTTCTCTTACTAGTCAAGTCATAAGAGCTTCTATTGAGATTTTGCTGAGATATGAAGAGAATGTATTCTAATTATGTTAAATGATGCATTACTTTTCTATTGTGTAATGGACGGGCAGAGCTGGAATGAAATTCTTGTTTCCAATTTGATTAAATGAGAATTCGACAAAATCTAGTGGGTGATTTTAGCAAATGAGGAAACTATTTACTAAAATCAACCCATTAATTTTATAGGATTATTTAATCAAATGGGAAACAAAAACTTGAGATTCGAGTTCCGCCCAAGGAACTAGAGCACGATTTCACGACCGCCCCCGCATAATAATCATATGTCGTTAGGCCATCAAAGAATTTTATGCTTTTGAATCTTGCATGTATCATTTTTATTTATTTATTTTTTGTATTTTTTCCGCATTGAATACATGCATTTGGGTTTCAAAACGTTTAGGCCCTTCGGGAAATCCGACAAAACGTTCATTTATGAACTTTATATTTGAGTTTCATAAACATTTATCAAGGCTTCATTTCAAAATTCATAGGCTAAGTTCTCCAATGAATTTTATCAAGACTTTGATAAAATCAATCCCTTGATTTTTTCCATACGTAAAGATATTTGATAAAATCTGTAGATTTGATAACGTCCACCCTCTTTAAGGGAGGGTGAACAAAATTGCTCTCGTTATAATATTGAAAAAACTGGTTTTTTGGTTTTTTTGTTTTGTCCTTATTCAAATTTTTTTTGCATTTGTTAGTTTTGCGTCAAGATTTTGTGGTTTCTAGATTTATCTCGTCGAGATGAATCCAAAGGGTATAAAATTATGGCCAAAAGTAATAGTTTTTTGAATAAAGCCGAAAATAAACCAGTTTTTTAGATTATTTTTCGTCTATATTCACAAAACTTTAAATTTGTCTAACAATTTTATACTTTTTAGATTCCTCTCGTCGAGACAAGCCAAGAAACCACAAAAAATCGACCGAAAACTAACAAATGCAAAAAAAAATTGAATATGGACAACGAAAAAAACCAAAAAACCAGTTTTTTCAATTTAGCCAAATCAAATCCGACGGAGCCACGATTTTTGGTTGCAAGGTCAAATATTAGATCTTTATGCAGAAATAACGAGAGCAATTTTGTTCACCCTCCCCTAAAGAGGGTGGACGTTACCCTCCTATCTCCGGTGCCGACATCAATGAGTTCACTACAAGTCCGGGTCCATGATATTGTCGTTACTCCTCCTTTACCATGACTCATGATTTTCAAAAAGTACACCAATGATTCAGGAATTGTTGCCCCCTTTTCTACTGGAATGCAATTTCACCGAAAATAAACTTGACCAACACTTCTTTTTAGCTTTATAAAAATATTTCTTCCTTTTCCAACCAAATATTTTCTTTTCACAAGTCAATTCACATAATAGACTAAATAATTTACTGGTAGGTTTACAACTAAAGGCTTATACTGGTATGCTTATTCACATAGTAATAGATTAAATAATTTTTTGTAAAATGTGACCCCTAACGTGTCGTGTCCTCTAATTATTTTTTTAAATTGAGCTTCCAAATATATATCGATCAATATATAGTAGATAATTTTGTATGGTAAAATTGCTCGGCAAGATCTACAAAGTAAAAGTCATTTTTAGGTTATCTTTATTCAATTTTCTCTGCATTTGTTAGTGTTGCGTCGAACTTTTGATGATTATTGGTTCATCTCAACAAAAGGAATCGGAAAAATAAAAAATAAAAAAATTACTTTCACCCATTTCAAGTGAGATTTCCGTTTTTAGAAACTTTGCTAAAAAGTTTTTTTTTGGGTTTTTTTCTTATTTAATTTTTTTTTTTTTTGGGGTTTGATAGTTTTGACTAGTGAGTGATCAGTGGCTTTAAATCAATCTGCATACAGAGTGCTCGTTATTGACTTCATTGCATCCTCAATCTTGTGAAGAAATTATTCATTGCTCCACGAGTAATGATGGAAAACGCTAACATTTGCCCATATTAATGTTGAAAAAATATATTGAAATATATGAAAAATATACTATATGTATAAACATATTGAAAAATGTAAAAAATGCATTGAAGTATGTGTTTTTTTTTTTTTGTGCTTATTGTATTTTGTGCTCATATTTACAAGCATGAAGCTAAACACCAATATGTGGCGTGGGAGTTGTGGCCAGAAACAAAGCTGGCATGGTTGTAGGGGATGGTATGGAATCATTTCAAGGAAGCTTTTCGTCGCAAACAATTGAGGCCATGGTCTCCGCTATGCTCTCGAACTGGCACCGGCTTGGAGCTACACTCAGATTATTGTCGGAGGGGATGCAGAACAAAGTGGTTAATGCACTGAATCAAGTACACTCATATAGAGATTGTGATTCAATTATTTTGGATTGTTTTCGTTTAGCTTCATGCTTTCATTTGTGTAATTTTTCTCATGTCAAACGTGATGGTAACAGGTTAGCCCACTTGGTGACTAACCAATCCCTGTTAGATGTTGGAAGGATAACATGGAGGGAGAATTTCCCCGAATGGCTATTCCCTCCTGCATTGTGAGATGTTAGGCCCTTGGGCTCTTCAACTATGTGATTTGAAAAATCACTGGAGCAATATTCTCTCCTTGTTTGTGAGCTTAAGGACCCTGTTTCTTTAATAAATAAAAAAATCTAGACACATGAAAATCAATAGATCCACACTCATCTTTTATGTGAATTTAACGGACAATATATATGTTCACAGTATCATTGCAACATCAATGAAAATATAGATGTGTCCACAACCGTACGATGTGTGTGGACTCACATCTATTGTACAAAATTCATGCACATGAGTTAATTCCGAACACATCTTTATTTGAATCTGTACACCTCTGTACCGTCAATAGCATTGCTTTGTTTCTTCTTTCCAAATAGCATTGCTTTATTTGACCTGGCCCGCATGAGCATTCTGCACGCAACCTTGCACCGAAAAACCATTGACCCGTGGTTGTTGCAATATCATTGTGGAGAGAGAATTTTTTATTTGGTGAACAGGGGGAATTCGGGAACCTGCCCTTTCTATTTCGTGATGTGTTTGATTTCTCTGACACTGACTCCTTTGGTTTGAACGTTTTGAGTGTTTTGAGCCATTTTGAGCTAATGTATAAAGATCCTTTCTAGAAGCAACCTACCCCATATTTCATTGAACAGGCATAGTGGACTTTTATGAAATTATTTTTTTTGCGTGATCCTTTTTCATTGGTTTGAACTTTGAACGGTTGTTGAATAGCATTACATCTACCCTATAAAATGGACCTTGAACCTTACCTTTTTGGCCCTCACCGGTTTGCCCTCTTGTTTACCCTCCAATTTAGTAGTAAATGGCAGGAGAGAATTCGTATTTCGCTAATCACAACACGAATTACCCAGGAGGCTCTGATCCTCACCGGGTTTTTCCCCCACAGGAGTTTTCTCCGACAGAATTTTCCGGTGAGTTCTCTCTCTCTCTCTCTCTCTCTCTCTCTCTCTCTCTCTCTCTCTCTCTCCCTCTGCAGTTCACCTTTGACTTTGGGCTGGGCATCCTTTATACAAACTTTTCAGGAAAATATGATTCCGATGAGCCGGATTCGGGGATCGACCTATACGGCCTCCCTCGAATCCGGCGAATCTTCGATCTGTTCCTTAAGCCGCGGAGTTAAAATTTTAGTTAGGTGGGAGGAACGAACGACTGTACACGAAGTCAACCATCAATAAAAACAATTCTCCCACCAACCAGGCAATACTGATCTTGAGCTTATAGATTATCTGCAGAAGTAAAAGTAGTAGTAATTTTTTTGTGGCTGCCACTACTGTTTAAACTAAAATTCATGGACAGATTGCAGCTTGTATGGATGGGATTTCGAGATCGATCAAACCAGGCTTAATCCTTTGCATCTTCTTTCCGGTGTGTAACCTCTCTCTCTCTCTCTCTCTCTCTCTCTCTCTCTCTCTCTCTCTCTCTCTCTCTCTCTCTCTCTCTCTCTCTCCTTTGAATTTGCTTTTGGGCAATACTCATTTTCATCAACGTATGTTTTAGATGCCGCCGGGATTAATCAATACGGGTTCACCCTACCTCCGGATTCCGGTGAGTCTTGGATCTCTCCCCTGTTCATCTCTCCTACGGTCCATGCTCGATAACTGTTTTTGTTCCACTCTGCTTCTGACTAGTTAGTTTTTGAGGCAGGGCAGAAATTAGTATTTTTGGCTTGTGTTACATACCTGTCAACCCCATCCGCGCCGTCCATTTCGCGCATCAACGGCTCAAATCTCACCTCTCCAAAGTGTATCCGAGCCGTCCATTGTTTGACGCATTCCGAGCCGTTGATGCGCGAAATAGACGGCGAGGATGAGGTTGGCAGGGCCTGCCGACCCCACGGACAGCAGGCCCCCGGATCCCATATTTTTTGGGGGTGTAATACCAATAGTGAATGAGTGTGTGTACTGTTTTGAAGTTATGGATATAATTTATTTATGCTACGTTGCGAATCTTATGGTTCGCGTCTGAAGCATTTTATGGCTTGATTTGTTACGCATATTTCGGTTCATTTGTCACGACTTCTATGGTATTACTTGGGTGATTTTCTTGCTAGCTGGGTACGGGGGTGTCTATGGGATGTGCATAATTAGCATAGATGTTACCCGATTTACCTTTGATTTTGCCATCTTTTATTGAGTATTGTATTAATTTCCATGAACATATGATTTCGATTTGCGCCAGATTTAGGATCAACTTCATGGACACGAAGCGGCTTAGATCAGTTGGATGTCGTGAACGATCAAAACTCGTTTTCCTCGCTTTTGATCAACACTGGTTAGTCTTGGCCCACGCTCACTCTCTCTATCGTTTAGCATTAATTTTGCGCTTGCCATCTTTGTTTAGCATTGAAAAAAAAAACACAAGAAGAAGTCTTATTAACTTTGTTTTTGTTACTTTTGTAATTTAGCATTAATTTTGCGCTTGCCATCATTGTTTAGCATTGAAAAAAAAAATAACACAAGAAGAAGTCTTATTAACTTTGTTTTTGGTACTTTTGCAATACTGCATGCAAAAGCCAAAGAAGTCTTATTCGCATAGCTTCATTGTATAACTCATCAATTTAATATCTCTATAACAATTACAACTTTGTTTTAATACTACCAGATATTTCGGATGATGTCGTCGGAGGCCTGGAGCGCAATCCGAAGATCAGCAGCCCGGAGCTCCACATGTGGTTGAATGAGCTCGAGTCTGAAAAAGAAGTGGGTAATGATTTATCAATGGAAGCTATTGGTGTTCAAAGGGATATTATTCCACATAACGAACAATCAACGAATGCCCGAAAAAGGAAAAAGAAAAACACGGGAGGACGACCTATGATACCAATTAGTACTGAGAAATTGCTGCAATGCAAGGGTCGCACGCTAGAGGCTGCTGCAAATGAAGTACTCTATGGTAAGCTTACAATTCCAGAAAATAAAAATATAGAGAGTGATGCACGCCCTACAATAGAATTATTGTATAAAGCGATGCTCGATGTACAAATTACAATCCAATTATTGTAGAAAGGGTTTGAATGTATTTTTGCGTAACCCCGCTATCAACATAGTGCATTTTCTTAAAATTAATACATTTATTTTTCGCTTGGTGTTCTCGATAGCATTTTCTTTATTTGGTAATTTCCAATAAGTTATATGAAAAATCCTATTTTGCTAGCAGTCGAATAATCAAGCAATAATAGGAATTAAAAATAAACGAAGAAACGATGAACGCGCGATATACGTGGAAAACCCCGAATAGGGTAAAAACCACGGGAAGGAATCAAAACACTAATGGAACCATTGTGCGATTACAATCGACCTATACTTACAATTGAAACTCCTCTCAATTGACCCAAGAACCGATTGCCGAATCCACGTTCATCGCACCAAGTGTTTGATTGCCGCACGCCTTGAATCACTCAAGCCCTCCGAGATGCTTCCAGAAATCCACTGGAAAAGTATTAAAAGATTGAATAACGATTGCGGAAAAACTTCTTGGAGTTGATTGCGTTGATCAACGATGCATTAGTTGTGCTCCAAGACTCAAAGGAACAGCCCCTCTCTCTTCTCTAAATTTCTCACGTTCATGTGGTGGCTGTAAAAGACGTCACTTTTTTGAAACCCTAGCTGTTGTATTTATAAGCCGCAGACTCTCTTGCTCGAGCACATTTCGAGTTGCTCGAGCACTTTCCTGGCAGATTAGTTGCTGGATGTTTTTGCTCGAGCACTTTGCTGAAAACACTATCTATGGCTCTAAAACTCGACACCCTTGACTTACATCAAAACATAGATACAATTACACATTGATTTCCTTCCACGATCTTAAACAGACGCATCTAAAAATAAAAAGTACAACTCGATAATAGGGATACACCTAAATGTGTGTTTTGTCGTGAGATTTGCCAATACAGAAAGAATGTGGCCTATGGTCCTAACATTATATACTCAGTTTGTATATTTACAATCGAAACAGAAAATTAATTGGTGTTTAAGATTGGTTTCAGTGTAAAATTTTACCTTGCTCCTTAAAAATTTATCTTAATTTTTTTGTAAGGCACAATTGTCAATTAAATATAAGTACATGAGTATTTTGCTCACTAAAACAAGAACAATATCACTTTGCCTAAGGTATTGTATACGAAAGGAAATAGTATGCAGTAATGAGAGTGCAAGAGTTTTCATTATAAAAGTTTATGTGTTAGTTTGGCCCTCCCGAATGAATTCCTAGCCTTGTTCGTGTCTAAATTAATCTTGTTTTTTGCAGTTAGCGTAAGTACATTGAAACGCCGTTTGCAGCCACTCATAGGCTATAAGACGTGGTCGGAGTTTCAACGAAGCCTCGTAGCTGTCTCCCAACGTGTACATGGAAAAGAAAGGATGGAGGAAGAGGATAAGGATAAGGTGCCCATATACGTGGATTATGAAGGGGAAAAAATACCATTCTATCTTTCTTCAACAGTAAAACTGGAACGGTTGCAGAACCACATAAAGGATTGTTTGAAACTTAAGGTTGGAACTTATGATATCAAGTACTTTGATGGAAAACATGACCTTTCTATACGCTGCACTAGTAATTTAGAATATTGTTTACGTCGTGTAGTTGGTGGTGCTCCCATTGTACTGAAGGTGGTCGAACGTATCTAGCTAGTATATATCTATAGAATTGCCTATTTATATTTGTAAGTTGTATACGATCATATAGGTGTCTTTTAGCAACCCCGGGCAAGAAAATTTGGTGGTTTTCTTGCTCGTACCTGTTGCTAAAATCTGAAGAGAATAATGTATTCAAATTATGTTAAATGATGCATCAATACTTTTCTATTGTGTCCCTAGCTTTCGCTCTTGAATTTCAGATGCCAGTATGCCTTTTGTTTCCATTGTTTGGGTATATAGCTTGAAGCACTTTGGCAAGAAGCTTGGGATCTTTCATTTCCCATTTCTACAACGAAGAAAAAGGATATATACCGTTGAGTTTCTCTTTTTTAGGATATATCTATAGAATTGCCTATTTATATTTGTAAGTTGTATACGATCGTATAGTTGTCTTTTAGCAACTCCGGGCAAGAAAATTTGGTGGTTTTCTTGGTCGTACCTGTTGCTAAAATCTGAAGAGAATAATGTATTAAAATTATGTTAATTGGTGGATTACTACTTTTCTATTGTGTCCCGGCCTAGCTTTCGCTCTTGTATGGCATTATGCCTTTTGTTTCCATAATTTTATGTCACCAAAGAGAAAACCCTTTCATTCTTTGTATTTTTACTTTGAAATTCTGATAAACCAATTGACTACAAAAGAAAACCTACTTTTTGTAATTGAATTCTGATAAACCAATCGACTACAAATAATTGAACGTACTAATCTACTTGATTGACTTGGTTGAATCCAATTCATCAATCAAACAAAGGCAAGAATGTAATAGCTTTAAAATAGTTAATTCAGAATTCTTTTTAAATAAAAACGCGGGAGGATTAGATCGAATGCGCCCTGTGGGAATCTAAT
>JADGMU010001273.1:0-56766 GCA_016920895.1 Vaccinium myrtillus | reverse complement strand
CCCTTTTATTTATTTAATATTGTTTATTTACCTCTTTGGTTGGAGCACTTTCAACCGTCCGATTAAGCTGAAATTTGGTGGGGACACTCGAAAAAATGTTTTAAGAACAATGAACGGTGGGACCCAAAAGTGAATCCCCGAACGCTATCGGTACGTTTTCTGTACGCCCCAATCTCTACCCGTATCTTTATCCTACACACAATGCATAATGGGAGTAGCAAAATCAAAAAGTAAGAGAGAAATGAGCGATGAGTCAGAGAGTTAGAGATGGACGCGGGATAGCCGGATAGGCATGTGTGTCTTAGGATGGGTCCCACTTTGATAAAGATGGGTCAGAGAGTTAGCACAAGTCACTTTCTCTCTTTTTTATCTTTAGGCCAGGCAATCTAGGTGAGGGAGAGACGCGTATTAAATCTCAAAGGGGTATTTTGGGTAAAAAAATTAGCCGGTAACCTTTTGGACCAAATGGGGTGATTTTAGATCTAGCACTTAGGAACGTCTGATTGAGGTGATTTTCGATTTCCGCGAAGGCCCTCTCAGAATTTGATTCTGGGATGAATGAACGGCTCGGATCGACCGTGTGGGACCCACAAGCGAGTCCCGGCACCGGTCGATACATGATCTGGACCGGGGGTCAGTACCCCTGGATTTTCCGCTAGAAGAATAGAAAGCGGTAAAAGCATTTACTTCTTCCATGCGAAAAATAAACCATATTCTTTGAGAGAACCCATCATTGTACTTCCTCCATGTGAAAGCAACCACATTTTCTTCCTTTGCCAGACATAAACAAAAATTGTACCAATAATCCAAGTATTTTCGGCTTTATTCAAAAAATATTTGGTTTGACCATAAATTTATACTTGTTAGATTTGTCTCGCCGAGAGGAATCCAGAAACCACAAAATCTTGACGCAAAAGTAACAAATGCAAAAAAAAAAAATGAATAAAGACAAAACGAATTATCCGATAATCCGGATTATGAATTATTTGTCATATGAGCCTTAAATACTCCCTCTATCACAAAAATATAGTCCCTTTTAAGGGTTCATTTCACTTTTCAATGTAATATATCTTATAATCTATAATGTTTTAGGTGATTTTAAGAACTTTGTGTTTTAAATTTAATGGAGATCTATCAAACAAGATCCATATTGCATATGAAATGTATTACTGATTGAAAGATGTAATTGATTTTTTATCCGGTTAAAATGGAATAAGGGACTATATTTTTGGGACGGATGGAGTAATTGACAAATGATCTCGTGGCTTGCATCACCTATAAATTTGATACACTCGTCACCGTAAAGTGCACAAGTTGAATAGCAGAGGATGGCACCTAATCTGTTTTGAGCAACACCAGGTATCCCAAAAATTTACCGCGAAAGTGAAATTAGTGGTTCAGATTTTCTTGGATTAGCGTATATATGAACCACTTATTTTACTTTCAGGGTAATATTTTAGGGTGCTTTCTCATTTGTTTCTCTTATTGAGATTAAGGGGGGTGTTCTAAGGGTGTTTTTAGAATAAACTCATTTTTCATGGTTTTTTATGTGATATATTGCGAGAGAATGACTTGTCTTGGTTTTTAGAAAAAAAATTATTTTTTGTTAGTGGAACACCTCCTAAATTCTTTATCGTCGTTGGTTGCCTCATCTCGGTTTGTCTTTTTCTCTTGTGTGCTTCACCGATCGATTTTCTTGGGTTTTCCTATGCTTTGCCTTACGGCGTGGTTGGAGGCTGCCCGACGTGGTCTTCCGCTGAGGGTGTACTACTGGGTACCCTTGGTTTCGTTTAATAGCTCGGGTTGAGCATCTGTGGCAGGTGGTTGGTGCTTATGGGTTCTGGTCTATTCTCCTGGGTGATGTGGCTGGCGGTAGTGTGGTGGTTCACTGTTGGAGATAGTCCTTTGGTGGTGGTTTGGCCCTGTCCAATGGTGGTTTCCAATGGTGGTGCGGTGGCGGGTTGAAGCTTCTCAGCATATTAGGGTTTGGTTTAGGATTTTCTTTGTTTGGGCTTCATTGTTTTACCTGAACTTTTGGGCCATTTGGGGTTTATGTATTGTATTTATTATTCGGGCAATATAGGCCCATAGGTTATTGGGTTTGGTCCTCAAGTTTTGTGTTTTATTGTTGTATTCGGGCATTTTAGGCCCTCAGGTGTTAAAGCTTAGTCCCTTTGGTGATCCAACTTTGGTTGGTATCCCCAATGTTTTAAAAATCGGATCAGACCGGCCGGTTCAACCGGTTGACTCATCAACTGGACCTTGCTCCGGTCTGGATGACCCCAAGAATCGTTCACGTTTCAAAACCGATCTCCTTTTTAAAAGCCGCTGGGCAACAACGGTTTAACCCGCGAACCGTTTGACTCGGCCGCGGGTCAATAGGACCGAACTGGGACATTTAAAGCTTGAACTTTATTCTATACAGCTGTGCATTTTAAAGCTATAGTGCCCACTGTCCACGTGGACCATTACTCACGCTTTTACTTACGCAACTGCAGATGGAAATTGGAAGCCTCTCTCTTTGCCTTTTATAGTGTTATAGGTTGTCTCAACTCTCTTATTCGAGTGATGTGGGGCTAGACCCAAATACAGAATTTCATCTCTCTCATTTCTCCTATGTCATCTCTCTTTCCCAACGTTTATTTTTCATATTTCTTTTTTTGAATATTAAAAAGTATATATTAATGACATAATTATGATATCACGGTTCGATAGCGGTTCAACCGGTGACCCATCCGTCCGGTCCCTTTTCCAGTTCACCCTCCGGTCCAGGTTTCAAAACATTGGGTATCCCTTTCCCTTTCCCTTACTTGATGTACCCCTATGAAGTTTCTTTTTAGCAAGCCGTTCTTCAAATATACTTAAATTGGGGTTTAGATTTTGTTCGCAAAGTTCTTATCTAGCCTGGAAAAAGACAAAAAAGACAGATGTATCACGTGGCAGTGTACCACTCACAAATTTCCATTTCACTGGGCGCGGAAAATAAGCATGATCAATACCATTAAACTTTGCTGCTTGGCAAGCATACCCAAAACGTACATACAAAATGTACCGAGCTTTGAGTAATTGAAAAATGCTAATATGTGTCCAATAAACACACGTTAAGGTTGAAAAAGTGTATTTAAAAATGTGAAAAATGTATAGGAATATGTGAAAGTGTATTAATAAGTGTAAAAGATGTATTAGAGTTTGTGTTTTTTTTTTGTATGCTTATTGTGTGCCCATTGGGCACATGTTAGCAAGACTCTTATATTTTTTCCTCGGTCTATTTTATCCTTGGTTCACAGGCTATGGCCATACCTAATTCTAGGGGTGAAAATCGGTCAGTTCAGTTCGGTTTTTGGGGTGTTCGGGACCGAACCAATCGGTTCAGGGTGATTTTGCTGGGAACCGATCCCGACCGAAAAAAACAATGGACCGATCGGTTCGGGGTGGTTTGTTTTTTCCAATTTTTTCCATCCGGCGTTAAGATTGAGATGGACGGCTAGGATTTGTTATTTTTTGGGGGTCAAGATCGGTTTTTTCGGTTTTCGGTCTAAATAGGGGTGGTTTCGGGGTAATTCGGTCCAAATCAACATGATTTTAGGGTATTTCGGTTCGGTTCAGTTCGGTCTGACAAAAATTTCAGAAAACCGAAACTGAACCGAGATGGATTTCGGTTTTTTCAATTTTTTTCCCAGACTGGATTGACCAAACACCGAACCGAATTTTTGGTTTTTCAGTCGGTTCGGGTCCCGTCGGTTTTTTTTTTCACCACTACCTAATTCCTCTTTCTATGTTTTCTTTCACTGAGCAAAGGTTATTTACGTCATAACAGATGTGATGTCCTTGGATTTTCCATGTTCATTTAACTTGACTTCTCATAGAAATGAGCTTTACTCAACGAGCTGTAACTTTCAAAAAATGAAAAAAGAAAAAGAGCTGTAGAATATGTAAGGTTTTTAATTTTATTTTTGAATATGTAAGCTTGGCTTTTCATTTTTTGGTCTAGAATGGAGCCATTTGGAAGAGCAAAGTAGGTACCCCAAATCTCATGACATTGCTAACTCCTTGCTTAATTGGTTGTGTACTAATACTTAGATGCTGAGAAGTTTTGGGGTCCGAGTTGATAGAATAATATCGATACTCTTTGTGATAATCTAAACTTGACTAATACGCTATATTTTCTCGAAAATAAAAATGGAACTCCTACCTTTCTAAGAATGAGGATAAAAAGAATAATTAAAAAAAATCCTCCTAAGCTCACCCTACAAATCTCGTCACTGGGAAGTCATGGGACCGGGGCTATGGGGACCCACTAACTTCCCCTTCGGATGGGCAGAGTTTTTTTTTGGATTATTGACTTTTTTTTTTTAATGTATTTTGAGAGAACGACATGTTTTAGGAATCAAAATAAGTTGATTTTTTTAGTGGCTTTAATTAAGTGTGTTGCTAATTTTCTGCCCATTAATTGAAAGATAATATGGCTTATTAGTTGGAGAATAATATGAATATATTAACAAATAAGTTCTTATATCAATACATATTTTAGGAATATCAATACATTTTCGGATATCGATATGCTTTTTACTCATAGTCCTCCACCCTAAGAGCTGAAATTAGCATTTTTCTAAAATTTTCCTTCTCTTGATTTGGTTGTGTTTTTTTTTTTTTTTAATCTTTCTCAGCTGGTTTTGTTTGAACTCGGTAGGTTGTACTAGTCATTATTAATGAAATTCTAACTATATCTATAAAAAAAAAAAAAGGTCTTAAAAGAAAAGGAAAATTTTAAAATTAACTCACTGGGCTATCGTTAAGGTTTAAAAGATGTATTGAAATGTGTAAAAAAATATATAGAATTATTTAAGAAAAACTTATTGAAATGGCCGCTCTAGCTTCACACGTGTCTCGAATTGGTCCCTCTATTTTTAATGTCACTCAATCGAACCCTGTAGTTTCGATTTTGTAAACGAAACTTGACGGAAAAATTAATTTGGGGCATTTTTAAGGGATAAAATTGACTTTTTGTCCTCTTCCCCAATTGGTCCCTCTATTTTTAATGTCACTCAATCGAACCCTGTAGTTTTCGATTTTGTATGAATTAAGTACAATCGATAACGGCTGATACGAAACTTGACGGAAAAATTAATTTGGGGTATTTTTAAGGGATAAATTTGACTTTTTGTCATCTTCCCCAATTTGTAAACCTAACCGTAACCCTAATCCTTTCCTTTGTAAAAAAAAAAAAAAAAACCCCAATATCAACCCAACCTTCAAATAAACAAAAATGATACATACACACAAAAAATTTACCCACACATGCACACATTCGCACAGTGTGTGTGTGGCACACTTGCACATCTATCATGTGTGGGCACTGGACACACTGGAGCTTGTGTGGTACACATAAATTGTGGGTAAATTTTTTGTGTGTATATATCATTACTGGTAATACCCATATAAATTTGAGTTTCCTCGAAACTTTAACCAAAACAAGGTAGACTTAAGTCAAGGAAAACTTTTAACTCAACATTTATGCTAACTTACTCAACTGAACCTTTTGCTCAAATTGGGACAGAAAACAGAGTAAGAGACTAAGAGTTGAGAGAAGTTCGTAAAACCTAGTTACACCCCAATATCAAGCTATTGAACATTGCAATCTGCAACGAATTTCAGCCAATTATCGATTAAAGGCCCTATTGCAGTTTTGTAATGGGGCTGATTGCAGAACCAATAGAGACATAATCGATGAATCCCCACTTCATTTCTTTCGCCCAGAACTCGATTAACGAAGTCCTTGAGCCCTTGGCAATCCGATTCACAATTTTGTGATGTAAGAAATTCACCATCCAAATCCAAGTAGGGACTCGAACTGCACACATATCTGAATCTTCTTGACACCCCTGATATACGGGGGATGTCGTTGATTTCAAGGCATGAGAAGATGCGATGAATAACTGGGTTTGGAGGATCACTGAATCTGTTCTCACTTGGGGCTTCCACGATTTCGATTATGCAATTAAGTAGACCGATACTCCAATGAAAGAATTTTGTTGGACAAGAATTGGTTGTTGGAAAGAATGATAGATTTGTATGTACAGCGACCATGAAGACAATCGATGAAGAATTATTGAATTTTTTTTTTTTGCACAAAGAAAGTGATTAAGGTTAAGGATACAGATTGAGATTGGGGACAAAGAAGGATGGACAAAAAGTCTGTTTTATTCCTAAAAAATGTTCCAAATTAGTTTTTCCGTCAAGTTTCGCAACAATCGTTATCAATTTTACTCGATTCGTACAAAATCGAAACTTACAAAGTTTGATTGAGTGAAATTAAAAATATAAGGACCAATTTGAGACACGGATGAAACTAGGCGGGCTTTTTCAATAATTGTTTCATTATTTAAAGTGCTTAGGAAGGTGAAAGAGGACCCACAAGAAAAACAGGAGAAAGTGGAACTGAAAAGAAAGTAAACGTCTGTCTCTCTCCCCTGTGTGTGTGAGTGAACTTTTGTATTGATCTGCTGATGCATACACGGGATCCGAATTCTCAAAGTTTAAGGTTCCGATCGATCATCTGAACTGTAAGTCAAGCTCTGCCTTCACTCTGTTTCCAAAAATCTAGGGCTTTAACAGTCCCCCCTATGTATCCCAACTGATGTGAATTCTCGCGTATCAGTTTGCTTCTAAGAACAATGTCAGACTATGTACCCTCTGGAATATTACCCTATGAATTAGTAATCGAAATTCTTGCAAGACTACCCGTAATTTCTCTTCTTCGTTACAAATCCGTATGCAAATCATGGTATTCTCTCATCACAAGCCCTAGTTTTGTCACCAAACACCTCAACCACTGCAAAAACAAGCTTTTCATAAGGGTTTACCACAATGATGACGAGAAACAGCGCTATCTTATTTTCCGGGACGATGTACAATGTGGTGTTGAGTTTTCAGAGACAGAGTTCCCGAATAGAACCCCCTCTGTGGATTTTAGGTTAGTGGGTAGCTGTAATGGTTTATTATGCATATGTAGTTTTTCAGGGGGAAAACCCGCTATTATTATTTGGAACCCATCCATTAGGAAATCATTAACTCTCCCTAAGCCTCAAGTTGGGTGGACGTTTGTTCTTGGATTTGGTGCCCACCTGACTACTCAGGAGTACAAGGTGGTAAGAATATATCAGGAGCATCCATATCAGCCTGAATTTCAGGAGAATCCAAATCAGCATGAATTTCAACCGCTGGTTGAGCTTTATGCACAGGGCACGAGATCTTGGAGAGTTTTAGGTTCTACTTTTCCTCCCTATTGCTTCATCGAATATGAGGCGTCGCAAGCTTCTGTTAGTGGAGCTGTGAATTGGATTGCTACAGATCTACGTGTTTCCGTTGGTTATCGGCCTTTGATAGTGTCATTCGATATGAGTGCCGAAACATTTTCTGTGCTGATGCTACCACCTGCTCTAGCTGATAAGAAAGCGGCTTCCTTATCTGTTACGTTATTTCGAGAATCACTGGCTGTGTTTTGTGAACAGAAAACTCGAAACAATGCCTACTGTATTTGGGTGATGAAAGAGTACGGAGTTTCAGAATCTTGGACCAAGCTATTTAGCTTTGAATTTAATCTGCCAATAGTACTCGATAGGGCATTGGGAGTTGGGGAAAATGGTAAGGTTCTTCTATCAACAAGAGATGAGCTTATTTTTTCACCAGGAGATAATCGGTTGCTTTCCTATGACACTATATCCAAAACATTGACAGATACCAAAATTAGGGGATGTTCAAGTGAGTTTCGTGTTGAGCCTTTCATGGGAACCCTTGTTTCAGTGGAAAATCAAGGTTGTGTCTTGGACGGGCAGTTGAACCCTTTGTGATACTCTGCTTCTACTTCCAAGAGAGGAAAATCAATAAACAAGGTAAGTGAAAGTCAAGAGGGATTGTGAACATACTTTACACTCTCTTTTTTTGGTGCACGTTTCTCTTCATTTATGTTATCTTTCTCCTGCTAGGTATATGGGAGACGGGAGTAAATCACACCTATGCATGAAACTAAAATATTAACATTTGGTCATGCACACACTTTTTTTTTTTGGTCATGCACACCTATGATCAGGACATTTTCTTCATCTATTTTAGTATCTAAATTTTGTTTGTTTGATTTCTCACTCTTCACTTGTTTATTTACTTCTCTTGATTGACCAATCTCTGTGTCAAATGCCTTTTTACATGCATCTGGACATGTCTTTTCGCAATATGTTTGTATGTGAGAGATAATAAGGCTTTAAAAGATAAAGATTTGGTTATGATATCATAACCATGCAAAGACCTTTTGATGTTTATGCTCAAAATGCTGTGCTTTGGCTCTCGACAATTACAACTATCTCAATCAGGTCTGCAATTGCATAATACATGAGTTTTTGTGTTCAATTAGATTCGTAGACGGAAAATGGTTGCTGAATTCACTTTCTTTTTCTTGTTGTTGAAACACCATTCCAGACTTAATTGCATAAGAATGTGATGTGATGTCACTCATTCGCATCGATGATGTTTGTCAGGGAATCACTTCCTGCATGGCTCAATACCCTATCCAAGCTGAATATTGTTTTAGCTGCTAATCTAGCCCTCAATTGGGTTATACTAGAAGCTCATTTTAATGTTATATATCGTTTTCGTTCACTGTTTAAATTGTTACTTTTGCAGCTTCAAGAACTTCGAAGTTCGAACCCCTTCCCATTGCTGATCTGGAGCATGTTAACTACATTAAACATGGTCCCCAAGTGTTGTGTTTTCTTCGTAGTTTCAAATATCTGAAGGCAAGCTTTCTTCCCTCACTTTACTGGCTTGTCGGCCCTTCACCAGTTCAAGCCAAACCTGCTAGTAGTACATTATCATTTGACACCAGAATCAAGTATGTGCAGCATACTACTGACGTTTTGAGCCGGTCAATGTTGTAGGCTGGATGTAATTACCATTGTTGTTTGATTTGCTCGTGTTTTATTTGGGGAAAACATATATTCCAGGTAGGCAGCAGGTACCCAATCAAAGGTTCTTTGTGGCTTAGACTTATGTGTTTGTAAAGTTCTTAGCTCGACTCGAAAGTAGAAAGAAGGGTCTTGCTAAGGAGTGCACTATTGCACCCGTTAAGAGTATAAAAAAGTACATCTTGTTAGGTCCCACTTGTACTTTAAAGTACACACTTACTTTAAAGCATAAATGGGCCCACAAATGTACTTTTTTCTACTCTTAACGGATGCAATACCATCACCATGTTTCTTATTGAAGAGGAGTTAAATAGAGGCAGTTACAGTAGTACAATTATATACTGATGGGTCTTGCATACAACGTAGTTGTCGTATTTTGCCATTAAGTTCTAGAAAATTTGGATGCCTTTTCAGTGATTGATTGTTGCCCAGACAACAAGATCCACCCTGATTTATTCGAGTTCGACTTTATTATTTTGCGGGCCCGATGCCTTCAGCACTTGTAAATAAATTTGATTAGTAGTTGATAACTGTTTAATTCAAAGTAATAGATGATCAAATATTAAGATTATATTAGTGTTTCTCTGGTAAATGATTCAAACAGTCTATTGTCATACAAATGTGAACATTATGCCTTAGAAACTTTTTTTTTTTTTTTTTTTGTAAAGATTTAATCGGTTTCAATCAATGTGTTACTCCGAAGAATAAGTTCTACTCCGAAGATGCCTTGATCACAAACTGAGTTACTCGATTTTTCTTTTCAAAAAAGCGGAGTCAGTCTCCATATCTGGTGGAGAATAAGTTCTACTGCTTTCACAGAATACAATTAGGGTCAATAAGTGTTGTGTGTGACACAAAATATATAACTAGGGTAAAAATATGGAGGGAAAATTCCTGCCATCTACAACTTCCGCTCACGATAAATGGGAGGGAAAACTCTTGCTTTCATAGGATTTTGGCGATTTGGAGCAAGTATGTGAAAATCTAAGTCCCCTGAAAATATACCTAGAATTTACCCCGAATTTGAAAATTGCCTAGATTCATTCCAAATGAATCTAGGCCATTGATTTTTGAATTATGAGTATTTTTTTAGGTGTATTTCCATTTTCCTGGGTATGTAGTGGTGCTGGACAAGTATGGGCAAAAATGTAAAAATGACTTCGCCCTGAACGGCTTCCCAATTGCATCCGTTATAAGAAGTTCAGGGAGATTAAATGTTGACTTTGACAGTTGAAAGGGGCTAAGTAAAAAATGTAAAGAGTTGGGGGTGTTAAGTGTAATTTACCCTTTTAATAACAACGCGCCGTTTCATTTGGAACTCAGAAAGAAGACGAGGATCTGTCGATTAGAGTTGGATGGGTCACATACAGAACTGAGAAGGAAGACGACGATCTGTGGATCTATCTACGTTGTAAAAGCTTTGAAAAATCTACCGAAGTACATCGCATCTGTAAGTTCAACAGTCCGATTCTACTTTCTTTCTCCAAATCTAGGGTTTTTACAGTTTCTGTCTCATAATAATGCTTATAACCTAGCATTTTCCTAAGACAATCATGCCAATTGGCCATAGATAGGATTTGTCTCCTCTTAGAACAATGTCAGATTACATACCCGATGAACTATTTACTGAAATTCTGGCAAGATTACCCGTAGCATCTCTGCTTCGATTCAAATCCGTGTGCAAATCATGGTACTCTCTCATCACGAGCCCTAGTTTCATCACCAAACACCTCAACCAATCCATTGCTGACAGTAAAATCAACGGTGACAAGCTTCTCGTCAGGCTTTATGAACACAATGAAAGGAAAGAGCGATATCTATTGTTCAATGATGATGAAAATTTCGGTGACGAGTATTTGGAATTGAAGTTCCCATTTAAACTCCCAGTTGGGTATTTTAGGATAGTGGGTAGCTGCAATGGCTTGGTATGTCTTTCTGATGATTATTTCATTGACAACCATCAGATTATTATATGGAACCCATCAACTAGAGAGTCAGTAACTCTTCCCATGGCCCCTAAGTCACAAGGCCCGCATTTGTTCGTTTATGGATTTGGTGTTCACCCCATAACTCATGAGTATAAGGTGATTAGGTTTGAGTATGAGATGGAAGTCATGGGATATGTCCACAAAATTCCTCCAAAAGTTGAAATTTACACCCAAGGAACGAGGTCATGGAGGGGCATCAGTTCTGGTGCTCCTCCATATTGCATTGTCGAGTATTTGTGGTCTCAGGCCTTTGTTGATGGAACTGTGCATTGGCTTGCATATGATCCTTGTCTTATGGGTTATCGAAATTTGATTTTGTCGTTCAATATGGCTTCTGAATCGTTCTCTGAGATTATGCTACCACCTACTCTAGTCAGTCAACCTCCAACATCCTTGTCCATTAAGCTATTTGGGGAATCACTGGTTGTGTTATGTGACGGAGGAATGGATGGCGGTGGCTGCTGTGTTTGGGTGTTGAAAGAATACGGAGTTGCCGAATCTTGGACTAAGCTATTCAGTACTAATCTACTAGGAGCGCTACAGAAGGCATTGGGGTTTCGGAAAAATGGTGAAGTTTTGCTAGCATCGACTGACTATCAGGCTTCTTCTCTGGCTTCTTATGCCCCTGGAACCAAAACATTGGCAACAACTGGTATTAGGGGGAGTCCACGGGCATTTTATGTTGACTCTTTTATGGAAACTCTTTTTTTAGTTTGAGAAAAGAGATGGTGTGTCTTATGGGCAGTTGAACCTTTTGTGATGCTCTGCTATCAACTTCCAAAGAGGAGACGGGGATAGAGTGGAAGACGCAACAGTTAGAAGATTGTTAGTGAAAGCAAAGTTGGTTGTGAGAAACAATATCCGAGGCATCTCTGTTTTGCCATTTAAGCACACTCTGTTTTCCTCGGCTATACTTGTTCTTCAGCGACTAGGTGCAAACTTCCATCTTTAAAATTTTGGCACTGCACTAACATAAGCATTCTTGCTGTTGCCATAACATGTTGAGATTCCTATTCTTGGAGCTCCTAGGATTCTGTCACTTCTTAAATCTGTAATTTATTTCTTAGAAAGTTATTCAACTACTTGTTCATCAGTTCCGGGTTTCATATTGAATATTATTCGAGTTTTCTTGCCTTTTCGGGTTTTTTTTGCTTTGATAAGTTGCTTTCTTCAAAATTTAAGAAAATGCCATTTGTATTTTCTCCTTGAGTATATGCCCTTGCTCAACTATGGTTCTGTTGTGTGCCAACTCATAATTACAAATATCTGTTACTGGTTTGAGTTTTGAATGATTCTGTGTCAGACTGTCAATGAGGAATTTGAATGGAAGGTATTAACGTTATTGCAACCTACAAGCTAGGAAGAAATTGTAACATGTGGTTCTAAGTTGAATACCTGCATGCTTCTAAATTGCTTTAACTTGGTAGTAGTATGTATAATCCCCCAAAGAAGATCGTATTTGATATCAGGATGCAAGAATTATGAAATGCAGGCTCCGCACAGACCATATTTGTCAAAAGAAAAAAAAAGAGCCTTCGATTGAGTGTAAGAGTGGACGTGGATGTGGATGAAGATCAAGGCTCCATGGAAGAAGACGTATTGATGTAGGTAATGTAAATTCAGGGGATGTTTTTTTTGGTTGAATCGGATTATCCCTTGGCGTGTTGATGCACTTGTGTTTTGTTAGCGGAAATCCTGATTATGAGAATATTATTGCAACAAAAGTATCCTCTTTTTTTTTTTGGATTAGACCCTTCAGCCGAACAATAGCAAGTTAGCAACACCAAACTCGATCTGTGAGAGACGATTGCTCAAAACCTAGTTTTGCTCAAAACTTGAATTGGATTTGCTAGTGTTAAACGTGAAAAATGCTATAGTTTTGCTCAAAACTCCCATTTTTGTATAGGAATGGGAAAACAGAGGAGGGGGTGGGGGCGAGATTCAGGAAGGTTGTATTAGAGAACCCATTTGGGGGTTTTGATGTGTATAAATGCCGGTTGTTGGCTTCTTGCTGTGTCTTATTATTAATGAGCAAATGAGACAAAAACATGAAGGGAAAAAGCCAAAAGAAGAAAAAAATGGTTCTGGAAATTGGAAGAAAACCCAGTATACATTGGATGAAACCTCCCTGTAGATGCAACTGACTTGACCCAGTATAGATTGCAGCCCATGAATGATAGGCAAAAAGACTTTATTACCCTCGGTCACCACTTTTCCGTCCAACAAATGGATGGAAGTTGGGAATTGGATGAATTAAGTAAGGTCTGGATAGTTAAAAGGGCCAAGCGTGTTCAATTGGTAGTTTAAGGGGGAAGTAAAATTTTTTTTTTTGATAGTTTAATGAGTAAGTACTATTTATAGAATATGACAAAAACATGATATAGTACTATTTAAATTTTACCTAGTTTAGCATATAGGAGTATATGCTAAAGCTTCGACTTTTCATATGATTATAAAGACATTAGTGATTTGTTCACCCCATTTGATTGGAGAAAGAAGTGATGGACTACTACTACTTCTAAAATATTGTCGTTCATCTTAAAATCGGTGGCTAACTACTACTACCAAAAAGAATTGATGGCCTAATCAAACTATTTCTTGATGATGAATAATCTACATTTTTGACTAAATTCTTTTATTTTGTAAAGACCTTTTACAAAAAATGAGTCCATTAAACACATACACACACAAAAAAAAAAAAAAACTTACCAAAAATAAAAATAAAAATCACGAACCCAGGTTTGAACAAGTCTAAATTAGATGATCAGGTTTGGAATTTTAATTTAATAGTGTGGTTTGGCGATTGGTTCCAGTTTTTTTTTTTTTGGTACATCACTTGGGGTTAGTGGGGATTGATTCCAGTTTAAAGAAGTGAAATGGTTTGTTTTGTACGTTTAAGCCAATAATTTCGGTGTCAAATCAATCCACAATTCCACAATAATCGCTCCTGCCCCGCCCTTATCGGGTAACGGGTTTACCCGCTCCGTCCTATTTTTTACATATTAGAAAATATAGTTTTTATTCCAAAATTAATAGGCACAAATAATAAAAGTTCACAAAATAACAATTACAATTTAACAAATTTCTATTATCTATCAGGAAAATGAGAAGTAATTGATAAATGTGGGATTCTATTTGTAAGGGTAAAAGTATAAGAATAAAAACAAAATGTTATGCATAAATTTTTTTTTGGGGCGGGTATCGGAGAGATGTGATGTCACTCCTAACCTTATCCTAACCCGGTCAGGTTTTTTCAATACTTCCCCTATCCCGATCCTATACTCCAAAATTCCATAAATACCCGCCCCATCAAGGCAGGGCGGGTTGAATTTCTGGATGCAAAACGAGCCGAGGATAGGTCAGGATCCATACCCACATGGGAAAAAATGGTACGGGGAGGAAGTTCCATTGGACCATCCGACTAATTAACGGACTCGCACCAAAAGATTCTTCGAATGGATATTCATCAATTTCTATGGCGTACAGCAATAGGGCTTCTATTTTAATAGTCTCTTGACCTAATTCCCCTGCCCTAGTATCGTCCCTCTACGGTTGTCCTATGGATTGCGATAATTTCCCTACAATGAGAACAATGGCAGGCCACATACCCAGTGACCTGTTAATCAATGTTCTGGCAAGACTACCTGTAGCATCACTGCTTCGGTTCCGATCCGTATGCAAATCATGGTGCGCTCTCATCACAAGCCCTAGTTTCGTCACCAAACACCTTAACCAATCCATCACCAACAAAAAAAGAAAAGGAGATAAGCTTCTTGTCACGACTATCGAAAACAATCGGAAGTTAGAGCCATATCTATTGTTGCGTGACAATGAGAAATTCGGCTACGAGTATACAGAATTCAAGTTCCCATTTAAACACTTGGTTGGATATTCCAGGATAGTAGGTTGCTGCAATGGGTTGGTATGTCTGTCTCATGTTTCTTTCAACGTTGATCCTCAGGTCATTCTATGGAACCCGTCGATTAGAAAATCAGTAACTCTTCCCATTCCCCGTGATCTACAATGGTCGCAAATGGTTGTTTATGGATTTGGTGCCCACCCCACAACTCATCAGTATAAGGTGGTTCGGATTGACTATGAGAGGGGCTTCACGAAAAATTCCTACGAAATTGCTCCGAAAGCTGAAATTTATGAACAAGGAGCAAGATCGTGGAGAGGCGTTAGTTCTGCTGCTCCACCATATTATATTTTGAATTTTGCCAACTGTATCTCTCAGGCATTTTTGAATGGAGCTGTGCATTGGGTTGCATCTGATGGTTGGGAGGATAGTACTCGGAATTTGATTATTTCGTTCAATATGGAGTCTGAATCATTTTCTGAGATTATGCTACCACCAACTCTAGCCGATGATCAATTTCCATTTTCCTTATGTATTAAGTTATTTGGGGAATTACTGGCTGTTTCATGTAGCGGAAGAAGGGATGGCGGTGTCGGCAGCATTTGGGTGATGAAAGAATACGGAGTTGCAGAATCTTGGACTAAGCTATTTAGTTCTAATCTACTAGGAATGCGACGCGTACCATTGGGGTTTCGGAGAAATGGTGATGTTTTGCTAGCATCGGCAGACAACTTCGATCTGTCTTCTTATGTCCCTGGAACCAAAACTTTGAGAGATACTGGAATTAAGGGGATTTCACCAGCATCTTATGTTGGTCCTTTTATTGAAACCCTTGTTTTAACAGAGAAAATAAATGGCGTGTCACAAGGGCAGTTGAAACTTTCGTGAAGCTTTGCTTCCAACTTCCGAAGAGATGAGAGAATAATAGAGTGGAAGGCGCCGCGCAGCAGTTATGAAGATAGTGAAAGCAAAAACGGTTGTGAGAAAGAATCTGCGAGATATTTGTTTTTCGACTAGGTGTGTCTTTCCAACATTAAAAATTGTGTCAATGCTCCACAAGCACTCCTATCTGATGTTATTACAGGTTTAGTTTTGGACAACATTTTCTCCATAATATCAGTACCACAAATAAGTGTTTTAATAGCATAATTTTATCGCGTTTTTCTGCTCCCGCTGCCTATAATACATTGCGCGTGCATAGCTTTCATTCCTTTAAAACGCGATGAAAAAAAGAGAGACAAAAGGGTAGAAAAACAGTAGCGTCCTTTACACTTCCATAGCGTGTAAAAGAGAAGAAAAAACATGGGCGCTGGAGTTTTTGCACACCCGCCCGACTGAAATTTTGCTCCCCCCAAATATCTACACATTTATTTCAAGATTTCCCACATGATGTTGTTCCTGTTATCAATTCTCAGGCCTTGGGTTTCAGGCCTTTGTTTTATGTAGCTGTGCATTGGCTTGCAAATGATCCTCGTGTTATGGGTTGTCTTCAAAATTTGATTTTGTCGTTCAATTTGGCTTCTGAATCGTTCTTTGAGATTATGCCGCCACCTACTCTAGTCAGTCAGCCTTCAAGATCCTTGTCCATTAATCTATTTGGGGAATCACTGGCTAGCTGTGTTATTTGGGGGGAGGAAGGGATCGCGGTGGCTGCTGCATTTGGGTGTTGAAAGAATACAGAGTTGCCGAATCTTGGACTAAGATATTCAATTCTAATCTACTAGGAACGCCAAATAAGGCATTGGTGTTTCAGAAAAATGGTGAAGTTTTGATAGCATTGGCGGACTCTCTGTTTTGGAAAAATTCCGTTTGTATTTTCGCCTCGACTCTACACTCTACACCCTTGATCAACTATGGTTCTATTGTTTGATTAGTTGTAATCACATACATCTGTTACGGGTCTGAGTTTTGAATCATGCTGTGTCAGTATAATGAGGATTTTGAATGGAAGGTATTAAAGATATTGCAAAGCTAGGAAGAAACACATTTAAAAAATTGAACTTGTGGTTGTAAGTTGAATATCTGCATGCTTATAAATAGCTTTATGTTCCCACAATGAAGATTGTCTATGATGTTAGGATGCTAGAATTATGAGATTTAGGCTCCACATACCAAACTTGTAAAAATCACCTTAGGTTGTTTGGTTGAGTGTAAGAGTGGAAGTGGATGTGGAAGAAGATCGAGGCTCCAAGGAAGAAGAGGTATTGATGTGGGTAAAGTAAATTAAGGGGATGTTTTTTTTTGGGATCCGGGGGTGGTGTATGGCGCCCTGTAGTGCGGTATCTGAGCCGTTGATCTCGGCAATCAACTATTTGGATTTCATCTTGACAAGGGACGGCTCGAATTGCAAAGTGCCGAGATAAAATTAGAACTATTAAAAACACATTTGACGGTTCAGATGATGCACTACAGGGGCGCCCTACAACACCCTTGTTTCCGTTTTTTTTTTGGTTGAATCGGATATTCCCTTGGGCCTCGTTTGATTCGGGTATTAAGCACTTGGGATTGGACTATTTGTATCCAATCCCGCACTATCCCTTGTTTGGTTCCAGAAAAATGAGATGGGATTAACAATCCCGGTACAATTTTAGTCAAATACGGGGGGTATTGTGAGATTCAGTACTAAATTAGTCCCAGGACAAATAGTCCAGGACTATCAATTCCAGGACTATTAATCCCATATGTTTTAGTTCGCGAATCAAACGAGGCCTTGGTGTATTGATGCACTTGTGTTTTGTGAGCGGAAATACTGATTATGAGAATATATTGCAATGGAAGTATCTTTTTTTTGGTTTTTAATCTTTTATCTCTTGCAACTTGAGATGTTTTTATTGAAACAAGTAATTCAGAAGAAAAAAAAAAACCACATTTTTTTCAAAACCGAGGAGTAAAAAACTTCATGTTCAGAACTGTGCTATTTGGTGTTCCACGTACTAACAAAATTTACTCCCTCCATCCCTATTATAGTGTTTAACTTTTTATTTTGGGTTATTCCTTAATAAATGTGTATTTTGAAAAGTTAGTATGTACATTTCTTATTTTGCCCTTAAAAGTAGATTCCTACACCTGATACGCCCAAAAAGTTCAAAAATTCACGACCACTACATCTGACTCCCGCAACGTATCGCCGATACTTCCCGATACCGATACACCGATATCGCGACCGGTTAATTGCAAAAGGTTAATTACAAAAAGGAGTCCTATAGTCCAAACGAGCCAAAAAAACTGCTGAACCGCGAATCCAAGTTTGAACAAATCTAAATTAAATGATTTGGTTTAGATTTTTAGTAGTGTGGTTTGGCGATTGGTTCCAGTTTAAAGAAGTGAAATGGTTTGGTTTGTACAGATCCACACTTTAATTACATATGTTATGTGTATAAATTTTCAAATATAAAATTCTAAGTTAATAGAGGAAAAATATTTAACTACAAACTTCTATAAAAATCTGCTAAATTTGTAATTACTTTTGATGACTTTTATCGGAATTCGTTCACAATTATTATTTTAGTTTATCATTTACACATTTTGAATTATATTTTAATAAGAAGAGAAACTTTGGTTTAAATCCAGAACTAAACTGTAGTCAAATGATTTGGATTGAATTGGTTTTAAGAGCTTTAGAGATCTTTTATCTAATTCTCAAAACCTCAATTCATTCAGCTAGTACAAAATCGAACCAATCCAGTCCACAACCGCCCAAGCCCGAATAGCACTTTGGGTCATTACGGAAGCCAAACGAGCCACGTACAGGTCAGGATCCGGGCCCACATTGCGAAAAATGGCACGGAAAGGTTGTTCCATTCGACTAATGGACCCGCACCAAAAGATTCTTCGAAAGGGGATTCAAACTCATCAAATTCTTTCGGGTACGATCTGATTAAGCAATAGGGCTTTTGTCTTATAGTCTCTTGACCTAATTCCTCTAACCTAGTATCGTCCCTTTACGGTTATCCTATCGAATGCGATACTTTCGTTACTGTGAGAACAATGGCAGGCCACATACCCAATGACCTGTTAATCGATATTCTCTCAAGACTACCTGTAGCATCACTGCTTCGGTTCCGATCCGTATGCAAATCATGGCGCGCTCTCATCACAAGCCCCGGTTTCGTCACCAAACACCTCAACCAATCCATTACCAACGGTAAACGAAAGGGAGCCAAGTTTCTCGTTAGGACTTACGAAAACGGTGGGAAGGAAGAGCGATATCTATTGTTGCATGACGATGAGAAATTTGGTTACGAGACAACAGAATTTAGTTATGAACACAAAGATTACAGGATAGTAGGTTGCTGCAATGGGTTGGTACTATGTCTGTCTCATGTTCATTTCAGTGTTAATCCTCAGGTTATTCTATGGAACCCGTCGATTAGAAAATCAGTCACTCTTCCGCCCATTCCCCATGATCCACGATGCCAGCATAGGGTTGTTTATGGATTTGGTGCCCACCCCACAACTCAAGAGTATAGGGTGGTTAGAATTGGCTACAAGAGGGAAGTCCCGAAACATCACTACGAAATTCCTTCGAAAGCTGAAATTTATGAACAAAGAACAAGTTCGTGGAGAGACATTACTCCACCATATTATATTGTGACTTTTGTCAACTCTATCTCTCAGGAATTTTTTAATGGAGCTGTGCATTGGGTTGCATATGATCGTTGTGAGGATGGTAGTCCTCGGAATTTGATCATTTCGTTCAATATGGCATCTGAATCATTTTCTGAGATTAGGCTACCACCAACTCTAGCCAATCAATTTCCGTTTTCCTTAGCTATTAGGTTATTTGGGTGATGAAAGAATACGGAGTTGCAAAATCTTGGACTAAGCTATTTAGTTCTAATCTACAAGGAATGCCACACAAAGCATTGGGGTTTCGGAGAAATGGTGAAGTTTTGGTAGCATCCGCAGACAACTACTCTCTGTCTTCTTATGTCCCTGAAACGAAAACACTGAGAGATAGTGGAATTAGGGGGATTTCACGCACTTCTTATGTTGGTCCTTTTATTGAAACTCTTGTTTTACCTCTGCTTCCAACTTCCGAAGAGAGAAGGGAATAATAAAGTGGAAACCATAGAAGTTATAAGATAGTGAAAGCAAAGACGGTTGTGAGAAACAATCCGTGAGATATTTGTTTTTCGACTAGGTATGACTTTCCAACCTTAAAATTGTGTCAATGCTCACACAAACACTGGATTATTATATAGTTGGTAAACCGTAATTTTTTTGGTCAGAGAGATGTTCACTACTTGTTGGATGTCAGTTTTGTTATGGGTTTTAGTTTTTGACAACATTTTCTCCATAATATCACTACCCCAAAATTTTGAACATATGGTTGTAAGTTGAATATCTGCATGCTTATAAATAGCTTTATGTTCCCACAATGAAGATTGTCTATGATGTTAGGATGCTAGAATTATGAGATTTAGGCTCCACATACCAAACTTGTAAAAATCACCTTAGGTTGTTTGGTTGAGTGTAAGAGTGGAAGTGGATGTGGAAGAAGATCGAGGCTCCAAGGAAGAAGAGGTATTGATGTGGGTAAAGTAAATTAAGGGGATGTTTTTTTTTTGGATCCGGGGGTGGTGTATGGCGCCCTGTAGTGCGGTATCTGAGCCGTTGATCTCGGCAATCAACTATTTGGATTTCATCTTGACAAGGGACGGCTCGAATCTGCAAAGTGCCGAGATAAAATTAGAACTATTAAAAACACATTTGACGGTTCAGATGATGCACTACAGGGGCGCCCTACAACACCCTTGTTTCCGTTTTTTTTTTGGTTGAATCGGATATTCCCTTGGGCCTCGTTTGATTCGGGTATTAAGCACTTGGGATTGGACTATTTGTATCCAATCCCGCACTATCCCTTGTTTGGTTCCAGAAAAATGAGATGGGATTAACAATCCCGGTACAATTTTAGTCAAATACGGGGGGTATTGTGAGATTCAGTACTAAATTAGTCCCAGGACAAATAGTCCAGGACTATCAATTCCAGGACTATTAATCCCATATGTTTTAGTTCGCGAATCAAACGAGGCCTTGGTGTATTGATGCACTTGTGTTTTGTGAGCGGAAATACTGATTATGAGAATATATTGCAATGGAAGTATCCTTCATTTTTGTTGGTTTACTCTTTGGAAAATTCTACAATACACACCCTTTTTTTTTTGGAACGGCAACAAGATTTTATTAAAACTCGACAAAGGGTACATCGAGGATAAAAACCAAATCCAAGCACAAGAGCAAGAATAAGGCACAGCTCCACATCTAGCAAGAGACTAAATGTAAAGCCAGAAAAAGAAAAAAAAAAAAAAAAAGGGAAAAAGATGTAAAACAACGTCCAAAAGGACTCTAGCCCAGGAAAGTGAATGAAACAAAAACTTCCATATGGACAGCATATGTAAAGACCAAACTCCAGCTAGAACATAGAACCTCAGCCTTGGCATTCCTCAAGAGCTTTCAGCATTAACATCAGCTCTTATATTCAGCAAAGCCCCTCAGAAAGATTAATAACAAACTCCACATGCATCCTTCTTGAATTTTGAAACACATGAATCCACCAGAATCTTAAACTAAAGCAGCACCAATAATTTTCTCAATTAGAAGCCTTCCAACCACCTGAGAACAACCTTAAAAACTGCATGCCACTTTGATGACCCCATGAAGGACGACCATCATGATGATCAATCTAACAAAGGTAAGCACACCAAATTCTGCGACTATAGATCAACACCAAGCTCCTCCTTGGAAAAAGCTAACAAATTAACATTTGGATTTGCTTCTACTTAGAAGAGCATATCTATTTGCATCCTCTTTGATCATCTTTGCCATCATCATTGTGTCTTCCTCAGAAAATTCAATCCCTAACCTCACACCCATTGCTGTTTGGGATTGCAGCTCCTCTTCAAAACCTTGAAAGATAATGGTATTCCTTCTCAGAATATCCTCTGAATCAATAGAGTCTGAATGTACGCTTACATCTTCCCAAACTTCACCAACTTGAGTTCCTTCGTCCAACGACTCACAAATATTCCTAATTTCCTTTCTCAGTCTAACTCTTTTTTGCCTTGCAGTTAGAACTTTAGGGACTGGATGCTGTTGCTCCCTTTGATTATGCTCGACTGCTACCTTCCAGTGCTCCTCTGGAAATTCCTTATGGTTTGAATTTTCATCAATCTCAATAAGTTCCAACTGATTGTTTACCTCATTTCCTGGAGGTGTGTACAATATGCACCCTTTAAAGGTGTGTACAATATGCACCCATTGTGTGATCCATATTGTGCCACCTCATTGGCGATCGTAACATTTTTTGGTGTTTCGTAACTTTTTCAGAAGTATGATTCGTAACATTTTCTATGATTCATAACATTTAGTGCGTTTCGTAACTTTTGTACAAAGAATTCGTAACTTTTATTAAAATTCGTACCTTTTGTTAATCGATTCGTAACTTTTATAGGGGTGCATATGATACACACCCAAATAGGGGGTGTGTATTGTAGCCATTTCCTTAATCTTGTATCTGTTGCAACTTGAGATGTTTTATTGACACAAGTAATTCAGAAGAAAAAAAAAACCACATTTTTTTCAAAACCGAGGAGTAAAACACTTCATGTTCAGAACTGTGCTATTTGGTGTTCCACGTACTAACAAAAAATACTCCCTCCGTCCTTTTTATAGTGTTTAACTTTCCATTTTGGGATGTCTCTTAATAAATGTGTGTTTTGAAAAGTTAGTAGGTACATTTCTTATTTTGCCCTTAAAAGTAGATTCCTACATCTTAAACGCCCAAAAAGTTCAAAAATTCACGACCACTACATCTGATTCCCACAACGTATCGCCGATAAATCCCGATACCGATACACCGATATTGCGACCGATTAATTACAAAAAGGAGTCCTATAGTCAGTGGCGGCTCCAGAAATTTTGGATAGGGTGTTCAACATTTAACTTAACTCTAATAGCTCTACTAACTAGTATATATATACAAAAATTTTATATATTAGTGTGAATAATGGGGCCAAATGATATGAAAATACTTAAGATGTCACAAATTTTCTTAGCGAATTTTATGTTATTGAGTCAACTAAGATTAAATCGGGGGATAAATACACTAATATTTATTGTAGAAATTTGTGTGCCGAATAGATTCGCACAAATATTCTTTTTTTTTTTTTACAATAGAGAGCCGATTGTTGCTCAGAGTGAAGTCATAGTATACCAATCCAATAAATACTTTTTTTTTTCTTGATTTTCCTAATTTTGGTCGTAAAGTGTGTGCACTTTGTTTTAAACTGGTGTATTAAGGATTCTATTGTGAATTACCAGAATTTGTGTATTTCATAATATAAATGCTCAAACAAAACCCCATAAATATATATATATATATACAGTGAGCTTCCCATCAGGACTCCCTGATGGGCTTCCCATCATGGAGACCCCCAATTCTCCTATTTCCCGATCAAATTTTCACGATCCGAACCGTCCAATGTGTTTAAAAGGTGTTTTTAAGGGTCCCCGTGAAAAATCAGTGAAAACAAATACCGGGAAGGGCTTGATCCGATCATTTTTCAATAAAAACGCATATATACAGTTTTTATCGAAAAATGACCGGATCAAGCCCTTCCCGATATTTTTTTTCACTGATTTTTCACGGGGACCCTTAAAAACACCTTTTATACACATTGGACGGTTCGGATGGTGAAAATTTGATCGGGAAATAGGAGTACCTGATGGGAAGCCTATCGGGTATACCTGATTGGAAAGATGTCGTATATATATATATATAGAAACTGAAGTTTGTTCCAATATACCAAGTGCTTTTTGGCATCGCAAAAAACATATAGTTACTTTACCATATACTAAAGATTTCAAAGAAAGCAACATACCAACAAAATCCAGACCTATTCAAATGAATCCAGAAACAATGGAAACTTGTAAACAAGAAATCCAAACATTACTTGATGACCAAATTATCCAAAAAAGTAAATCACCTTGGTCTTGCCCAGCTTTCTATGTCAACAAAAATGCTGAAATAGAAAGAGGAGTACCTCGCCTAGTGATTAATTACAAACCACTGAATACTGCTTTAGAATGGATCAGGTACCCAATTCCCAACAAAAAGACCTTATTAATAGATTACACAAGGCTACAATATTTTCCAAATTCGATCTAAAAGTGGATTAAGGCAAATACAGATTCACCCAAAAGATGGATACAAAGCTGCTTTCACAACTCCTTTCGGACATTATGAATGGAATGTAATGCCGTTTGGATTAAAAATGCTCCTAGTGAATTTCAAAATATAATGAATGATATATTCAATCCATTTAGTCATTTTATTATCACATATATTGATGATGTACTCGTCTTTTCTAATACAATAGATGAACATTGGAAACATTTAAAATCCTTTCTACAAACAATCAAATACAATGGCTTAGTTGTCTCGGCTCCCAAAATTAAACTATTTCAAACAAAAATAAGATTTTTAGGATATAATATATATCAATCCACTATAACACCAATTGATAGAGCCATCCAATTTGTTTGATAAATTTCCGATGAAATTAAGTGATAAAAACCAATTACAAAGATTTTTAGGATCACTAAATTATGTATCAGAATTTTATAAAAATCTCAGACCAATATGTCAACCATTATTTGAAAGACTAAATAATAATCCACCACCCTGGACTGCAACCCATACTAAAATTGTACAACAAATTAAAACATATGTCAAAATATTACCATGTTTAGGGATTCCAACAACAAACTCATTTAAAATAATACAAACAGATGCTTCTGACATAGGATATGGAGGCATCCTTTTACAAAAAATTAATTCAACTTCCCCTGAACAAATAGTTCGATACTATTCAGGTGTTTGGAACAAAACACAAAACAATTATAGCACTATTAAAAAAGAAATTTTAGCACTAATATTATGTATCTCCAAATTCCAAGATGACATCTTAAACCAAAAATTTTTAATTCGAATAGACTGCAAAAGTGCAAAACATATTTTAGAACAAGATGTAAAAAATATAGCTAGTAAACAGATTTTTGCTCGCTGGCAATCAATATTGAGTATTTTTCACTTTGATATAGAATATATTAAAGGTGAACAAAATTCAATTCCTGATTTTCTAACACGAGAATTCCTATTAAATTAATTTTGCAGATATGGCAGAAAAGAACAAAAAAGATAGCAAGATAGCAACAACACCTCAAAAGCAATTGGCCCTTACAACTAGTACTATGGCTATTCCCCCCATTGAACTAGTCAATAGATACCAAGTCCTTAACCCAACACCCAAAAGCCAATACGGATCTAGTTCTTCACTAGCATACCCACCAATTACCCAAAATTATACCCCTGTAAACCAAATTATAGGAACCTCTTCCCAACCTATTATTCCAGCAAAAACTATTTATATTGCAAAAACTCAATTACAAAATCTATTTTACATAGAACCATCTTTTCAACATATAAAAAATCCAAATGATCTGGCTTTACATTATTTCCCAGAAAATTGGCACTTTATTCCACATAATCCAGACAAATCAATATTTCTGAATGGGGTCATCCCTCAAATCTTCGACCACTACCAGATAATGAATTATTTTTTAATTATTTTGATTATATTAATGCCTGGTCTTATGCATTATTATTTGAAAATTCAAAATTCTCCCATTCCTGGTTCTTCCAGTTCGACCAAAATTTCAGTTCTCCGTTTCCTACTTGGTTTCTTCGCTGGTGGTCTCAAATGGGAGCCAGTAATGATATTATTCCCAAAAATCTTCTTGATCAAGTCGACTACTTTTACTCTAAACAAAAATTAAACCTTCATCAAAATCAATTCCCTAGGCTCCTTCTTTTTGTTGCAAAATATAAAGTTGCTTGGATTTTCAGATGGAAATACGTTATCTCCGATAATGTTGTTTGCCGCCAATTTTTGATCAAATGGTGGAATAAGTTCAATATTCAGCAAGTAATTGATCAAGTCCAGAACGACTTCAAAATAAAAGTCCCAAAACCAGTCCAGATTCATGATAGACCTCCATCTCCATATATGATTTCCAATATCAAGCTTGATAGTCCTACTACAAGCTCTCCTCCTCCAAAATCACCCAATCAAACAATAATCAAATTTGCCCAACAACTCATCATGCAAGCTGCTCAAAATCCAAATCAAGAAGCAAGCAAGGCACTACTCCAAATTGCCACTGACATGCTTAGTCAAAGTCGGGACACCAAGCATCAACTTCCTCCACACCGAGCAAAATCCATTTGATTCTCTATTTCAAGATTCCCAAGATCCCAATGAATTATAAACACTAATTTTCTTTTCTTGATGCGAGGACTGATACTTCCACAATACCTCTGTTATCACTCACCGATAATAGGAGAATCAATCATCCCCACTTTGGATGATGGTGAAAGCGTGAGTACAAAATCAAAGGTGTAAAATGAATCATGATCAAATTGAACTTTCCCTTTTAATTAATCCATTAGTTACTTGGGCGAGGTCAATAGAAGAAGACATATCCGTGACCGATTACACCATTTTTGGACACGCTTCCTTTTAGAACCCAATACCAAAATAAATATCAAATTTTGGATAAGAAGCATGAATCATTTTCTTGCTTTTTATGACAAAAAGCGACCTTCAGTCATCCAAATTCAATAAAACAATTATTTTCTTCAATGACAATGAAAAAACTGATTATTACTGGTTCAAATTGGTAGTTAAACGACTACACAAAAAATTACGCCTTCTGTCCCAGCCTTGACCAAATTCCAAGCTATTGTAAAAACCACCAACAACAACATCAGCAAGTGAAGGACAAGTGGAGCAATTATTCAATTATGGGGAGCAAAATTCAATTATGGGGACCACTCCCTTTTTCCATGCATCTTTCCTACCAAATTCATGATCCAACATGAAATGATCGTAAGTTATCCAAGAATGAAATTTGCAAGTAGAAGCAATTCTCCACCAACAAAACATTGGTGGGATCCACTTTTCATCTTTCCCTCAAAATTTTCCACAACAAAATAATGGGATTAAGCTTTCCAGCAAAGACCATCTCAGCAAGTGGAGCAATTATTCCAGCCTTCCCACCGAAAGCAGGCATTTTTTCAGAAAAACAATTATCATTTCAGCTTTTCCACCGAAAGCAGCCCTTCAAGTCAACAACAACATCGACTGCTGTTTACTTTTCTTCATTATAATGATTGTAAACAGGGTTCCTTATTCTATAAAAGGACTCTCAATATCAGTAGTTAGGCATCTTGCATTTTCAGAGTTATTTTTACAACTCTTCTTCCTCTCTCTCAACTCTACTTTCCCTAGACCCATCTCTCTCAACTTCTTCTCTCCCCCCATATATCTCCCAAGTGTACTTCCAACTCCTCCTCCTCTTTTCCCTCTCATGTACCAGTAGCTTCAAGTAAGCTTTTCAATATTTCAATATAATGATTTGAATTTCTATTTCTATACTTTGTTTTAATTATTGTCTTTATTATGGCCGGTTCTACCGCCCTTATTATTATGCATGATTTATGGCTGGTTTAACCGCCTGTTTTAATACTCTGTTTTAATTATCTTTTAATATGTCTCCTAAGACTCTCCCTTCCGCCCCCCTCATGGTATCAGAGCCAAGTAGTGAGTAGTGAGTAGGAGGTGGTTATGCTGGATGGTTAGACCAGTTTACTTGTAGGATGTAGGGTACAGTTATACTCTAAATAATCAGTGTATTTTTGCCAAATACTTGTGGTTGTTTTATTAATAGTTTGGCCGTAGATCTGCGAACTGCCACGCCACTTCAGGTTGCCCAGGTTCCTAGGTTCCCATTGTGAGGTGTGTAAATCCCGAGGTAGGGTAGCCGTTTTTGGGTATGGTTGGGGTATATACCTTCTTGGCGTATGTGTCTTGTTCAAAGATAAACAGTCAACATATTAAGTAAACAACTCAGGTAATTGAGATAATATATAGATTATTTCCAGTATAAATTACTCTATACTCTTACAGTATTGGTATAACCTACCTAGCATAACTACTCCTATTACACCTACCACAGTACCAAATACCAAAATGATAAAGGAACTCACTTTCCTAAAAGATACAGATTTACCAACTTATAATGACCCAATAACATCTACATTTTTTTTCATTCATGGTGAAAAATTATCAAAAGAATTTAATTCATTAAAAAATACAGAAAGACGAAAAAATTATCGCCAATCATTTACCAAAAATGAACAACACCATATTTTTTCCCAGTGGCAAAATATGCTAAATATACAAAAGACAGACATCCAATTTTTAGATTATATTGAAAAAAATATATATAGGAAAGAATGAAAAACAAAATACAAAAACATGTACAAAAACAGAAACCCCAGAATTAAATGATTTAGAAATGATAAATAAACTAATCAATAATCTCGAAGATCCACAACTAAAATTACACTATAATACAAAATTAAACGAAATATTACCAACTACTCAAAAAATAAAATCCATAAATCAAACTCTATCAAATCAAGAAGACATAAAACAAGATCAACCAAAACTAGAAAATCGTCAGATTATTAAACCGGAAATAGAAACAGTAAATGTAATTACAAAAATCAATAAAACAAACAGTGTTACTACACATGACCTTCAACAAGAAGTCAGAAACATAAAAAAGCAAATCAGCAAAATAAACAATTATGATACAAAAGACAACATAGCTGTCTATAATCACAAACAACAAACTTGCCTCCCTCAAATCAATAAATATAATAATAACATCAACAACCTCCCAATCGAACCAGATATAATTTCTATCCAACGATGGAATACTTATATCAACCTCAAAATTCATGACATGGAAATAGAAACAGTTGCACTAATAGATACTGGAGCAGATATGAATTGTATTCAAGAAGGATTAATACCCACAAAATATTATCATAAAACAGTTGAACAATTAGTTTCTGCCAATGGTAGTCAAATGGATATTCAATACAAATTACCCAAAGTACATATTTGCCAAAATAATGTTTGTTTTCAAACATCTTTTATATTAGTAAAAAACATGACAGATAATGCAATTTTAGGTTTACCTTTTATTGGTATGATATACCCTTTCACAACAAATAATATCGGTATAACTACAAAACACTTAGGAAAAGAAATAACTTTTAAATTTCTAAAACAATCTGAAAAACGAGAATTATATATATATATATATATGGTAAAACTTCTAGTCCACACCTCCCGTTAATAAGAAAAAAATGGTTTTTTTTGTGTTGCAAATTATTTTTGGAAAATCCGAGCCGTCCAATGTGTTCAGAAGGTGTTTTCAAGGGCCCGCGCGGGAAATCTTAAAAAAAAATACCGGGAAGGGCTTGATCCAAACAATTTTCGCAAAAAACTGTATATATATATTTTTTGCGAAAACTGCTTGGATCAAGCCCTTCCCGGTATTTTTTTTTGAAGATTTTCCGCGAAGGACCCTTGAAAACACCTTCTGAACACATTGGACGGTTCGGATCGTCAAAAAAAATTTTGGATCATGGAGGTCCGGAAACGGGAGGTCTGGATTAGAAGCCCTCCCATATATATATATCACATGTAATACTATAAAATATAAAAGGCTTTAGAGTGTCTATTGACCATCTATGGGAAGACTTTAGACTTTAGTTGGTTATTTACATAAAATTGATTTGCGGCTGACTTGTTGAACTAGGTGTTCAAATATTTTTTAGTAGGGTGTTCAAATATTTGTGATTAGGGTGTTCAACAATGGCTATACTAAACTAAAAATAAATTTTTTACATGTATTTCTATACAAAAAAATTCCTTGAGGGTGTTCAAGTGACCACCCAACCCCAAGGGTGAAGCCGCCTCAGCCTATAGTCCAAACGAGCCAATAAACTGCTGAACCGCGAATCAAGGTTTGAACAATCTAAATTAAATGATTTGGTTTAGATTTTTAGTAGTGTGGTTTGGCGATTGGTTCCAGTTTAAAGAAGTGAAATGGTTTGGTTTCTACAGAACCACACTTTAATTACATATGTTATGTGTATAAATTTTCAAGTATAAAATTCTAAGGTAATAGAGGAAAAATATTTAAGTATAAACTTCTATAAAAATCTGCTTAATTTGTAATTACTTTTGATGACTTTTATCGGAATTCGTTCACAATTATTATTTTAGCTTATCATTTACACATTTCGAATTATATGTTAATAAAAAGAGAAACTTTGGTTTAAATCCAGAACTGAACTGTAGTCAAATGATTTGGATTTTAGAGATCTTTTATCTAATTCTCAAAACCTCAATTCATTCAGCTAGTAGTATTTAGATTATTACCTCTAGGTCTAGAAAAGAGATGTCTAATTACCACTAAGGTAAGTCATTTTTTTTAATTACCATTAAGGTAAGCCACTTTTTTCGGGGTTTAGCTTGAGAGTGCACTTTCCTATTATAATGTTTTAGTGGTTTAGGCACTTTCATAGGATAACCTAAAATTTTAGGCACTTTCATATGGTACCCTAAGGTTTAGGTTTAAGCACTTTCATAGGATACCCTAGGGTTTAGGTTTAGGGTGCACTTTCCTATTATAGGACTTTTAGTGGTTTAGAGAGTTTTATAGGGTACCCTAGGATTTTAGGCACTTTCATAGTATACCCTAGGGTTTAGGCACTTTCAAAGGATTTGAGGTTTTAAAATATAAAAAAAAAAGGAGAGAGAGAGAGAAGGAACAATTTTCACGTCCTTTCTTAGCATTGCCCGGGAGTTTTCCGTGCATTTGCACTTTTGCTATGGAGCTGTCGGTGTTTGCCCATTAGAAACATGACCGGCCCGTAATTGACTCTAGTACAAAATCGAAACAATCCAGTCCACAACCGCACAAGCCCGAACAACACTTTGGCTCATTACGGAAGCCTAACGAGCCATGGACAGGCCAGGATCCCGACCCACATTGCAAAAAATGGCACGGAAAGGATGTTCCATTGGACTAATGGACACGCACCAAAAGATTCTTCGAAAGCGGATTCAATTTCATCAAATTCGTTCGGGTACGATCTGATTCAGCAATAGGGCTTTTGTCTTATAGTCTCTTGACCTAATTCCTTACATAATATCGTCCCTTTAAGGTTATCTTATTGAATGCGATACTTTCGTTACTGTGAGAACAATGGCAGGCCACATACCCAATGACCTGTTAATCGATATTCTCTCAAGACTACCTGTAGCATCACTGCTTCGGTTCCGATCCGTATGCAAATCATGGTGCTCTCTCATCACAAGCCCCGGTTTCGTCACCAAACACCTCAACCAATCCATTACCAACAGTAAACGAAAGGGAAACAAGTTTCTCCTTAGGACTTACGAAAACGGTGGGAATGAAGAGCGATATCTATTGTTGCATGACGATGAGAAATTCGGTTACGAGACTACAGAATTTAGTTATGAACACAAAGATTGCAGGATAGTAGGTTGCTGCAATGGGTTGGTACTATGTCTGTCTCATGTTCATTTCGGTGTTAATCCTCAGGTTATTCTATGGAACCCGTCGATTAGAAAATCAGTCACTCTTCCGCCCATTCCCCGTGATCCACGATGCCAGCATAGGGTTGTTTATGGATTTGGTGCCCACCCCACAACTCAAGAGTATAGGGTGGTTAGAATTGGCTACAAGAGGGAAGTCCTGAAACATCACTACGAAATTCCTCCGAAAACTGAAATTTATGAACAAGGAACAAGTTCGTGGAGAGACATTACTCCACCATATTATATTGTGAACTTTGTCAACTCTATCTCTCAGGAATTTTTGAATGGAGCTGTGCATTGGGTTGCCTATGATCGTTGTGAGGATGGTAGTCCTCGAAATTTGATCATTTCGTTCAATATGGCATCTGAATCATTTTCTAAGATTAGGCTACCACCAACTCTAGCCAATCAATTTCCGCTTTCTTTATCTATTAAGTTATTTGGGGAGTCACTGGTTGTTTTATGTACTGGAGGAAGGGATGGCGGTGTTGGCAGCATTTGGGTGATGAAAGAATACGGAGTTGCAAAATCTTGGACTAAGCTATTTAGATCTAATCTACTAGGAACGCCACACAAAGCATTGGGGCTTCGGAGAAATGGTGAAGTTTTAGTAGCATCGGCAGACAACTACTCTCTGTCTTCTTACGTCCCTGAAACCAAAACACTGAGAGATACTGGAATTAGGGGGATTTCACGCGCATCTTATGTTGGTCTTTTTATTGAAACTCTTGTTTTACCTCTGCTTCCAACTTCCGAAGAGAGAAGGGAATAATAGAGTGGAAACCATATAAGTTATATGATAGTGAAAGAAAAGACGATTGTGAGAAACAATCCGCGAGATATTTGTTTTTCGACTAGGTATGACTTTCCTACTTTAAAATTGTGTCAATGCTCATACAAACACTCCTATCTGATGTCATTACAGGTACAGATTGCTATGCTCTGAGTTTCTAGGATTTCTAGGATTATATAGTTGGTAAACCGTAATTTTTTTGGTCAGAGAGATGTTCACTACTTGTTGGATTCAGTTTTGTTATGGGTTCTAGTTTTTGACAACATTTTCTCCATAATATCACTACCTGTTTTATCAGCATAAGGTTATAGTGTTTCTTCTGCTCCCGCTGCCTATAATACATTGCGCGTGCATATCTTTCATTCCTTTAAGATTCTATGAAAAAAAGAGACAGAAAAATGGTGGAAAATCAGTAGCGTTGTTGACACTTCCATAGCGTGTAAAAAAAGTAGAAAAAACAAGGGCACTGAAATTTTTCGCACTCCCGTCCGACTGAAATTTTGTTCCCCCCAAATATCTACACATTTATTCAAGATTTCCCACATGATGTAATTTCTTTGCATGTCCAACTAGTTTTGACCCACAGCACCTAAAACTAGTTTCATCCATGGGATGGGTGGCTCCTTAACGTAGCATAACATGTCTATTCTAATATAGAAAGGGAAAACCCTTAGAACCCTTCTCTGGCGTTCTCTTTTTTGAGATTGAATATATTTTTTCTATTCCAATTCTGTGTAATAAAAACTGTCCAACTTTGTTTGGATTTGTTGCGCAAGCGTCCCGTGTTCACAACCTCTAGTGTTGCTAATTTTGAGAGTTGAGGAGAACAAGGACACCATTAGTTTAGGTACTTGTATTGGCCATTGGGATGAATGGGTCTCAAGTTCGCTGCAGGTCAGTGAATGGTGGGGCTAATTGGGGCTTTTGTTTTTTGTTTTTTGGATAAACCTGGGGTATCGAAGAAAAGGTACAGAAAATGTACAAAGGGCGCTCGGGGACCCACTTTTGGGTCACACACAAGTGATCCGAACCGTTCATTTTTCTTAAAACATTTTTCCGAGGGGGCCCACAAAAAATCAGCTCAATCGGACGGTTAAAAGTGCTTGAACCAAAGTCCTACCGTTTCAAATAAAAAACTGGTACGGCTAGCAGCGTTCTTTTTTTTTTCTCTTTAAATAACTGGCCTTTATCTTATTGATTCCTATTTTTGGTGTTTTTTCTTATTGCTTCACATTTAGGGCAATATCTAATTGTTTCTTTCATGCTATAACAAATTGGTAAATTGTCTGAAGAATGGCCTTCTACCATATATAGTTTCGCACATTGAAAAAAATTGCTTCATGTTTCTACTTTTCTTGCCAAGTTGATTGAATATCCTACGTATTGACCCAAGTCTAATTGTTGTTCCTGTTATCAATTCTCATGTCAGTTTGAAAACACTATACCTGTTTACTTATTTTTTGCACTGTAGTTTCATTTGTTACTTGCCTTATCAATGTATATCTGTTTGTTCATTTTTGCTTGTCTTTTTGAGGATTGGCCAGTTGGTTAGTGTAGTGTTACTTGGGTAGGGCACCAGGTCTGTCCTTACTCCTTATGTATCAGTAATCAATTTGTAGTAGTTGCTTGCCAATTGGGCATTATGCCTAGTCGATACCTCTAAGCCTCTGGAATTAGTTGAATTGAACGCAAGCCCGATCATCCGGTTATAGAAAAGGAAAAATTTCTTGCCAACTGGTTTTGGTTTGTGTTGGGCCTGGCTTGGTGCCATTGTGATGATGTTACTGAAATGTCCTGCAGCTGTTACTTTCCATGGCTTTCTCTTTGTTTGATATTTTATATGCTTGATTATGATGACTACACATGTTATGCTTTGGGCCTAGTAAATAATCACTCCAAAGAGTATTGGACCTAGCAAATAAACATACAAGGAGTGGATCTATTTAGAGAAAAACTTACTAACGGATGCTTCTGAAAGGGGCTGTTTACAGAAGCCCCACTTTGGGACCTCATTGACACCTCATCGCAATAATTTGAACCTGTCATCTTGTAGGGCACGCAGAATAGTTTGTATATGTAAGAACCTGTGTTTTTAATTATTTTTTTCGAAAATAAAGTTGGGGAAAATGTGAGGAAATGAGAAAAATGATTAAATGTTGGAAGATTTTGTGTTAAGTGTTGATTGGGGCTTGTTTGGTTTACACAAGCCACTATTGGGCTAGGGGTGTAATTAATTGAAAGTATATGTGTATGGTGTGTGAGAGGAGAGAGAGAGAACACTCCCCCTCTCCCAAAATATCCAGCCCTCTCTCTCTCTCTCATCTTTACTCCTCCATTTTTCTTCTCCTCCCACAAAATCACACCATCTCCCATTAATTCCTTCACAACCCTTTACCAAAATCACTCCCTCTACGCGTTAGGAAGCTTGGCTTGCGTTCGTTTCACTCCGGGAGGTGAGCATTTGCTTGGAGCTTAGAGGAAGGGTTAGGGTTTTGCTCATTGGTGGGTTTCAAGCTTTCCTTCACTTGAGGTAGGGAAATTTCTAACTCTTCTAATTGTAACTGTAGTGTATGTGTGTGTATAGTCAATTAATTGCTAAATTTTCCATGTCTTGTTGATTTGCTTGAGAGAAAACCATCTTCTAGTCAAATTTGTATTGTAACTCATCATCCCTTAGCTCCTATGTTGTTCTTCTCTTGATTTGGATGATAACATATCCCATTGTTAGTTAATTTCATGGTGATGCTTGTGAATTACTTGAAACCCATCTTTTATCAATTTCTTGAATTTGGGGAAAATAGCAAGTCTTGTAAATTGGAGATATGTTGTGTTACCTTGTTGTTGGAACATCTTTTGCTTCTGAATGTGTTCATTTGGAACCAAGAAATGCCCATAGAGAAGCCCCATTGATCACCCCTTGAGTTGCAAAATTTTGGATCTGGTGATGTCCTATCAATAGGACTTCATCCCCTATCGATAGGAGCCTTTCACTTTTCGTTCTGGCCAATCTGATGGTTGCCCTATCGATAGGAGATCAAGTCCTATCGATAGGAGCCTCTGACGCCCTATCAATAGGACTTTACCTCCTATCAATAGAACTCTCTGATGCTTCAATAGTGGCCAATCTGATCTGCGTCCTATCAATAGGACCTAGTCTCCTATCGAAAGAACATCCATTTTCTTGAAAAAATTCATGAATCATGATCCGTTGTTTGTGTCTCGTTTGTGTGAGTTTTTGGTCACATAATAGAGCCCGGGAGGGTCACTTTGACATCCTTGACATTTGGGTCGAGATTACTTTTTTGGATAAGGGTCACTCCAGGTAGGGTCACTCCTAACCCTACCCTAACCCGGTAGGGTTTTTCCAATTCTCACCCTATCCCGATCCTATATCTGAAAAATTTCATAAATACCCAACCCCATCGAGGCGGTCCGAAGCGGGACAGGTTAAATTGCCGGACGCCAAACGAGCCGAGGACAGGTCAGGAACCATACCCACATGGGAAAAAATGGTACGGGGAGGAAGTTCCATTGGATCATCCAACTAACGGGCTCGCACCAAAATATTCTTCGAATGGATATTCATCAATTTCTCTTGACCTAATTCCCCTGCCCTAGTATCGTCCCTTTACGGTTATCCTATTGATTGCGATAATTTCCCTACAATGAGAACAATGGCAGGCCACATACCCAGTGACCTGTTAATCGATGTTCTGGCAAGACTACCTGTAGCATCACTGCTTCGGTTCCGATCCGTATGCAAATCATGGTGCGCTCCCATCACAAGCCCTAGTTTCGTCACCCAACACCTTAACCAATCCATATCCAACAGTAAAAGTAAAGGAGATAAGCTTCTTGTCACGACTATCGAAAACAATGGGAAGTTAGAGCCATATCTATTGTTGCGTAACGATGAGAAATTCGGCCATGAGTATACGGAATTCTAGTTCCCATTTAAACACTTGGTTGGATATTCCAGGATAGTAGGTTGCTGCAATGGGTTGGTATGTCTGTCTCATGTTTCTTTCAACGTTGATCCTCAGGTCATTCTATGGAACCCGTCGATTAGAAAATCAGTAACTCTTCCCATTCCTCGTGATCTACAATGGTCGCAAATGGTTGTTTATGGATTTGGTGCCCACCCCACAACTCATAAGTATAAGGTGGTTAGGATTGAGTATGAGAGGGGCTTCATGAAAAATTCCTACGAAATTCCTCCGAAAGCTGAAATTTATGAACAAGGAACAAGATCGTGGAGGGGCGTTAGTTCTGCTGCTCCACCATATTATATTTTGAATTTTGCCAACTGTATCTCTTAGGCATTTTTGAATGGAGCTGTGCATTGGGTTGCATCTGATGGTTGGGAGGATAGTACTCGGAATTTGATTATTTCGTTCAATATGACGTCTGAATCATTTTCTGAGATTATGCTACCACCAACTCTAGCCGATGATCAATTTCAATTTTCCTTATGTATTAAGTTATTTGGGGAATTACTGGTTGTTTCATGTAGCGGAAGAAGGGATGGCGGTGTCGGCAGCATTTGGGTGATGAAAGAATACGGAGTTGCAGAATGTTGGACTAAGCTATTTAGTTCTAATCTACTAGGAATGCGACGCGTACCATTGGGGTTTCGGAGAAATGGTGATGTTTTGCTAGCATCGGCAGACAACTACGATCTGTCTTCTTATGTCCCTGGAACCAAAACATTGAGAGATACTTGAATTAAGGGGATTTCACCAGCATCTTATGTTGGTCCTTTTATTGAAACCCTTGTTTTAATAGAGAAAATAAATGGTGTGTCACAGGGGCAGTTGAAACTTTCGTGAAGCTTTGCTTCCAACTTCCGAAGAGATGAGAGAATAATAGAGTGGAAGGCGCCGCGTAGCAGTTATGAAGATAGTGAAAGCAAAAACGGTTGTGAGAAACAATCCGCGAGATATTTGTTTTTCGACTAGGTGTGACTTTCCAACATTAAAAATTGTGTCAATGCTCCACAAGCACTCCTATCTGATGTTATTACAGGTTCAGATAGCTATGCTCTAAGTTTCTAGGATTATATAGCAGTTTGTTTTGGACAACATTTTCTCCATAATATCACTACCACAAATAAGTGTTTTAATAGCATAAGTTTATCGCGTTTTTCTGCTCCCGCTGCCTATAATACATTGCACGTGCGTAGCTTTTATTCCTTTAAAACGCGATGAAAAAAAGAGAGACAAAAGGGTAGAAAATCAGTAGCGTCCTTTCCACTTCCATAGCGTGTTAAAGAGAAGAAAAAACATGGGCGCTGGAGTTTTTCGCACACCCGCCCGACTGAAATTTTGCTCCCCCCAAATATCTACACATTTATTTCAAGATTTCCCACATGATGTTGTTCCTGTTATCAATTCTCAGGCCTTGGGTTTCAGGCCTTTGTTTATGTAGCTGTGCATTGGCTTGCAAATGATCCTCGTGTTATGGGTTGTTTTCAAAATTTGATTTTGTCGTTCAATTTGGCTTCTGTATCGTTCTTTGAGATTAAGCCACCACCTACTCTAGTCAGTCAGCCTCCAAGATCCTTGTCCATTAATCTATTTGGGGAATCACTGGCTAGCTGTGTTATTTGGGGGAGGAAGGGATGGCGGTGGCTGCTGCATTTGGGTGTTGAAAGAATACGGAGTTGCTGAATCTTGGACTAAGATATTCAATTCTAATCTACTAGGAACGCCAAATAAGGCATTGGTGTTTCGGAAAAATGGTGAAGTTTTGATAGCATCGGCGGACTCTCTGTTTCGGAAAAATGCCGTTTGTATTTTTGCCTTGACTCTACACTCTACACTCTACACCCTTGATCAACTATGGTTCTATTGTTTGATTAGTTGTAATCACATACATCTGTTACGGGTCTGAGTTTTGAATCATGCTGTGTCAGTATAATGAGGATTTTGAATGGAAGGTATATATTAAAGATATTGCAAAGCTAGGAAGAAATACATTTAAAAAATTGAACATACGGTTGTAAGTTGAATATCTGCATGCTTATAAATAGCTTTATGTTCCCACAAAGAAGATTGTAAAAATCTGCTGCATTTAGGATGCTAGAATTATGAGATGGAAAAAAAAAAGTCCCTTAGGCTATTTGGTTGAGTGTAAGAGTGGAAGTGGATGTGGAAGAAGATCGAGGCTCCAAGGAAGAAGAGGTATTGATGGGTAACGTAAATTAAGGGGATGTTTTTTTTGGATCCGGGGTGGTGTAGGGCATCCTGTAGTGCGGCATCTGAGCTGTTGATCTCGACAATCAACTATTTGGATTTCATCTTGGCATTGGACGTCTCGAATTTGCAAAGTGCCGAGATAAAATCAAGACTATTGAAAACACATCCAACGGTTTAGATGCTGCACTACAGGGGCGCCCTGCAACACCCTTGTTTCCGTTTTTTTGGTTGAATCGGATAATCCCTTGGTGTATTGTTGCACTTGTGTTTTGTGAGAGGAAATACTGATTATGAGAAGGGTTTTGTTAACATGTGGGCCCTAGGCACATGATATGGTTCATTAAATGAGCCTAATTAAACCTTTGTTTGTATGGGAAATCTAAGTTTTAAACACACGCACAAACTCTTTTACTACTTTTTGCGTGGAAAATCTAAATATGGCAATTACTTTTATTGCTTTTTACAAAACTAGATTTAGTTAGACTCATTTAATGAACCTTATCATGTGCCCATGGGGCACATATTAACAAAACCCTTAGGCTGTGTTTGGATGGCAGACATCTTTAGGGGGAATGGGAATGTGATTCCCTAACTCTAAGATTCCCATGTTTGGGTATTGATGGAATGGGAATATGATCCCTTATCTTCCAATCCAGGAGCAATCAGATTCCTAAATAGAGGGGGTATTTCATACCTCCACTACTACCCCTTGGGAATGTGAGATTACGGGGTAATCAAATTACTAGGAGAAAAAGAAAAGTTAAATCAATACATCTTATAACCTCAAGATTTTTTCACTTTGATTTTTTTTCCTTACATCTCAATTTTCCCTCCAAACCCAAGCTCATATTGATATTTTTCCCTCCAATTAATACATTTTTCTATTCCTACCTTTTTTTATATATTTATTTTGCCGTATTATCTACGTATTTTTTGCAATCTTTAAGATACCTAGTTGTCCACTTTCCAGATCAATGGCAGAGGATTTTTCATTTTCCAAATATCAAAGGTATGCATATTCCCCCATCCCAATTTTCTCAATTTCCACGTTGATTTTTTTTCTTTGCATCCCAATTTTCCCTCCAACCCCATTTTTTCCCCCTCCAAACCCAATTTTTTCCTCTCCAATACCTCTTTCAATTGCCACCTTTTTGTTTTGTCATAATCTCTTCTATAAAATTGCAACTTGTTGCAAGCTTTACAATAATTGTTCGACATTTTTAAGTTGTTTAATTGTTTGTTCCTATTTTAATAGGTTGACTTTTTTAGCAATCTACTATGTTCAACTATTTGCATTCAGGAATTGCGATATTTAGTATTAGTTGTTGAATGGTATTTCAAGAAAATGAAGTAAAAATACATTCCATTCCTTAACTTCGAATGGTCAAATCAAACGCTATGGGAATTCATCCTTTTTTTCCTATGTAACATTCCCACATGAACCAAACACATCAATTGGACCCAGGAATAGGATACCCATTCCTGATCTTTGAATCTTGCCATCCAAACACATCCTTATGAGAATATGTTGCAATGGAAGTATCCTTTTTTTTTTTGTGTTGGTTTTAATCTTTTATCTTTTGCAACTTGAGATGTTTTATTGAAACAAGTAATTCAAAAAAAAAAAACACATTTTTTTCAAAACCGAGTAAAAAACTTCATGTTCAGAACCGTGCTATTTGGTGTTCCACTAACAAAAAATACTCCCTCCATCTCTTTTATAGTGTTTAACTTTTCATTTTGAGCTGTCCTTTAATAAGTGTGTGTTTTGAAAAGTTAGTAGGTACATTTCCTATTTTGCCCTTAAAAGATTCCTTGATACGCCAAAAAATTAAAATATTCACGATCACTACATCTGATTCCCGCGGCGTATCGCCGATACTTCTCGTTACCGATACACCGACATCGCGACCGGTTAATTACAAAAGGTTAATTACAAAAAGGAGTCCTATAGTCCAAACGATCCAAAAAATTGCTGAACCGCGAATCCAGGTTTGAACAAATCTAAATTAAATGATTTGGTTTAGATTTTTAGTAGTGTGGTTTGGCGATTGGTTCCACCGTTCCAGTTTAAAGAAGTGAAATGGTTTGGTAATGGTTTGGTTTGTATAGATCAACACTTTAATTACATATGTTATGTGTATAAATTTTCAAATATAAAATTCTAAGTTAATAGAGGAGAAATATTTAAGTTTAAATTCCTTAGATACCCCCTCATCTATACTCATTTTCCACTCAGACCCCCTAACCTTTAAAAGCGTCCAAACTCACCCCCTCATCTTTCGCTGTTAGCCATACAGACCCCTTCTGTTACACTACCGTTAAGTTTTAAGGTTAAATGTTACCAATTGGACGAAAATCCCCTAAATGAGATTAAAACTTAAAAGGATTACACCATCTCCCTTCTCCCACCCCATCTGCAATATTCTCTCTCTCTGTGGCCCTCTCCCTCCCCCCTCACCATGAGAGACCACAAAAAACCACCAGCAAAACCCATAAACTTTCAAATTCTCACTCTCACCAAATTGAAGGTAGATAATCCTCTCACTTCTCTTCCTAAGTATATTGGAGTAGTTTAGAGTAGTTCTTAGGGATTGAAATGAGCCCGACTGGACAAACCGTAACTCAATTTTGAGTTCACTGCCAGATTGACCAAATTGATATTATTTATTAGATCGACTACTGATATGATATTATTCTTGTTGAAGATGACTTCTTTGGTATTATTTTCGATGTCGGAATGATATTATTTTTCTATAAAACCACTTATTTGATATTATTTTAGTTCTATTTAATATCAATTCGGTCTTAAACAAAAAGGTTATAACTGTTTGATTTTATTGTTTAATAAAGTAGAAAACAAAAAAAAAGATTTGTTCTGATAGATATTTAGATTAAATGGTATAAAAATTGGCTCTTTCTTAATAAACAAATATTTATCTGAAAGAGAAAGAGAGAGTGTATTGTTTCCTTTTTATTATGTAATTTGTTTTGTTTTCCATAAATTAGGGGGTGAGTGCGGGTGTTTTTTAAGGGGTATTATAGTCATTTGTCATCATTCCGTTAACGGCGTAAGGGGTGTTGTGCATTTCGCATAGATGATGGGGTGAGTATGGACGCTTTTAAAGGTTAGGGGGTCTGAGTCGAAAATGAGTATAGATGAGGGGGTCTCTAAGGAATTTAACCAATATTTAACTATAAACTTCTATAAAAATCTGCTAAATTTGTAATTACTTTGATGACTTTTATCCGAATTCGTTCACAATTATTATTTTATTTTATCATTTACGTATTTCGAATTCTATGCTAATAAAAAGAAAAACTTTGGTTTAAATCCAGAACTGAACTGTAGTCAAATGATTTGGATTTTAGAGATCTTTATCTAATTCTCAAAACCTCAATTCATTCAGCTAGTACAAAATCGAACCAATCCAGTCCACAACCGCCCAAGCCCGAACAGCACTTTGGGTCATTACGGAAGCCTAACGAGCCATGGACAGGTCAGGATCCCAACCCACATTGCGAAAAACGGCACGGAAAGGATGTTCCATTGGACTAATGGACCCGCACCAAAAGATTCTTCGAAAGAGGATTCAATTTCATCAAATTCGTTCGGGTACGATCTGATTCAGCAATAGGGCTTTTGTCTTATAGTCTCTTGACCTAATATCGTCCCAATGCGATACTTTCGTTATTGTGAGAACAATGGCAGGCCACATACCCAATGACCTGTTAATCGATATTCTCTCAAGACTACCTGTAGCATCACTGCTTCGGTTCCGATCCGTATGCAAGTCATGGTGCTCTCTCATCACAAGCCCCGGTTTCGTCACCAAACACCTCAACCAATCCATTACCAACAGTAAACGAAAGGAAGACAAGCTTCTCGTCTCGACTTACGAAAACGATTGGAAGGAAGAGCGATGTCTATTGTTGCGTGATGATGAGAACATAGGGTTGTTTATGGAATTGGAGTTCCCATTTAAACGCTATGTTGGATATTTCAGGATAGTAGCTTGCTGCAATGGGTTGGTACTATGTCTGTCTCATGTTCATTTCAGTGTTAATCCTCAGGTTATTCTATGGAACCCGTCAATTAGAAAATCAGTCACTCTTCGGCCCATTCCCAGTGATCGACGATGCGAGCATATGGTTGTTTATGGAATTGGTGCCCACCCCACAACTCACAAGTATAAGGTGGTTAGAATTGTATACAAGAGAAAAGTCCCAAAATATGACTACGAAATTCCTCCGAAAGCTGAAATTTATGAACAAGGAACAAGTTCTTGGAGAGACGTTACTCCACCATATTATATTGTGAACTTTATCAACTCTATCTCTCAGGAATTTTTGAATGGAGCTGTGCAGTGGGTTGCATATGATCGTTGTAAGGATGGTAGTCCTCGGAATTTGATTATTTCGTTCAATGTGGCATCTGAATTATTTTCTGAGATTACGCTACCACCAACTCTAGCCGATCAATTATTGCTTTCCATATCTATTAAGTTATTTGGGGAGTCACTGGCTGTTTTATGTAATAGAGAAAGGGATGGCGGTGTTGGCAGCATTTGGGTGATGAAAGAATACGGAGTTGCAGAATCTTGGACTAAGCTATTTAGTTCTAATCTACTAGGAATGCCACACAAAGCATTGGGGTTTCGGAGAAATGGTGAAGTTTTGGTAGCATCGGCAAACAACTACTCTCTGTCTTCTTATGTCCCTGAAACCAAAACATTGAGAGATACTGGAATTAGGGGGATTTCACGCGCATCTTATGTTGGTCCTTTTATTGAAACTCTTATTTTACCGGAGGAAATAAATGGTACGTCACAGGGGCAGGCTCTGCTTCCAACTTCTGAAGAGAGAAGGGAATAATAGAGTGGAAACAATAAAAGTTATAAGATACTGAAAGCATAGACGATTGTGAGAAACAATCCGCGAGATATTTGTTTTTCGACTAGGTATGACTTTCCAACCTTAAAATTGTGTCAATGCTAGCTCACACAAACACTCCTATGTGATGTCATTACAGGTACAGATTGCTATGCTCTGAGTTTCTAGGATTTCTAGGATTATATAGTTGGTAAACCGTAATTTTTTTGGTCAGAGAGACGTTCACTACTTGTTGGATTTCAGTTTTGTTATGGGTTTTAGTTTTTGACAACATTTTCTCCATAATATCACTACCCCAAATAAATGTTTTATTAGCATAAGGTTATAGCGTTTCTTCTGCTTCCGCTGCCTATAATACATTGCGCGTGCATATCTTTCATTCCTTTAAAATTCTATGAAAAAAAGAGGCAGAAAAAGGGTGGAAAATCAGTAGCGTTGTTTACACTTCCATAGCGTGTAAAAAAAGTAGAAAAAACAAGTGCGCTGAAATTTTTCGCATTCCCGCCCGACTGAAATTTTGTCCCCCCCAAAGTATCTACACATTTATTCAAGATTTCCCACATGATGTAATTTCTTAGCATGTCCAACTAGTTTTCACCCACAGCACCTAAAACTAGTTTCATCCATGGGATGGGTACGTGGCTCCTTGACGTAGCATAACATGTCTATTTGAATATACAAAGGGAGAACCCTTAGAACCCTTCTTTGGTGTTCTCTTTTTTGAGATTGTGTATATTTTTGCTATTCCAATTCTTTAAAATAAAAACTCTGTCCAACTTTGTTTGGATTTTATTGCACAAGCATCCCGTGTTCACAACCTCTAGTGTTGCTAATTTTGAGAGTTGAGGAGAACAAGGACACCATTAGTTTAGGTACTTGTATTGGCCATTGGGATGAATGGGTCTCAAGTTGGCTGCAGGTCAGTGAATGGTGGGGTGCTAATTGGGGCTTTTGTTATTGTTTTGTTTTGTTTTCTTGTAAATAACTGGCCTTTATCTTATTGATTCCTATTTTTGGTGTTTTTTTCTTATTGATTCACATTTAGGGCTATATCTAATTGTTTCTCTCACGCTATAACAAATTGGTGAATTGTCTGAAGAATGGCCATCTACCATATATAGTTTCGCACATTGAAAAAAATTGCTTCATGTTTCTACTTTTTCTTGCCAAGTTGATTGATTATCCTACGAGCCAAGTCTAAATTGTTGTTCCTCTTATCAATTCTCATGTCAGTTTGAAAACACTATACCTGTTTACTTATTTTTTGCATATCTGTAGTTTCATTTGTTACTTGCCTTATCAATGTATATTTGTTTGCTCATTTTTGCTTGTGTCTTTTTGAGGATTGGCCAGTTGGTTACTGTAGTGTTACTTGGGTAGGGCACCAGGTCTGTCCTTACTCCTTATGTATCAATAATCAGTTTGTAGTAGTTTCTCGCTAACTGGGCATTATGCCTGGTCGTTACCTCTAGGCCTCTGAAATTAGTTGAGTTGAACGCAAGCCCGGTCATCCGGTTATAGAAAAGGAAAAATTTCTTGCCAATTAACTGGTTTTGGTTTGTGTTGGGCGTTGGTGCCATTGTGATGATGTTACTGAAATGTCCTGCAACTATTACTTTCCATGGCTTTCTCTTTGTTTGATATTTTGTATGCTTGATTATGATGACTACACATGTTATGCTTTGGGCCTAGTAAATAATCACTCCAAAGAGTATTGGACCTAGCAAATAAACAAACAAGGAGTGAATCTATTTAGAGATAAACTTATTAACGGATGCTCCTGAAAGGGACTATTTATAGAAGCCCCACTTTGAGACTTCACTGACACCTCATTGTAATAATTTGTTTTTTTTTGACAAATCATCGTAATAATCTGAACCTGTCATCTTGTAGGGCACACAAAGTAGTTTGTATATGCACAAAATCAAACACTGAAATGATCCAGGCTGTTTTTTTTTTTTTTGCACCAAAATTCAATTTTTGACATACCTTCGATGCCGGGTCAAGCTGATTTTTTGCATATACACACTATTATGCGGGCTCTACAAGATGACCTGTTTAGATTAGTTCGAACTCAGCACCGGGTAATGCATTTTTGTTTACCTCTATATATCTAAAACGAACATATTTAGGTTTTTTTTTTTTTGTCTATGAAGTTAGATTGGTTGAAAATTTAATTGTTCATTCAAATTGCAATGTTTTCTTGTTGTACATCTAGTTCTATGATTGAAAGAGAATATTGATGTTCGTGACCTTTTTGCTGAAGATAGAGATAATCACGTGCTACGTACTGTCGGTTGGACAAAGATGAAAAAAATTCATTCACATACTTCCTTCTTCTTGTCAAGCAATTAGTCCACTTTTGGGATGTTGGTTTTTAGGGTGGGCATGAAGTCCATTGATCTCCTTTTATTTAAAGTTAACACAGTGCTTGATGTTGGATTAAGTATGATTCTCTTTTCCCTTTCGTATGGAATATTTTGACTATATTGCTAGGGAAGAATGCATAGTAATTAGATTATTTGTATGAACTTAATTGGAATAATAATAAGACTCTAAAAAACATCATGCCATGAAAGCTGTTAAAAACATCTCAAGATAACAGGCAATAAACTTTATTAGAAGTTTGTCATATGTCAAAGACAACATGCCAAAAAATGTTATGGGAAGTATGTCAGACAACAAAATGGAAATGCTATGGAAAGTCTGTACTCCCTCCGTTTCTTAAAAAGAGTAGTGTATTCCATTTTGCGTTGTTCTTAAATAAGTGTGATGTTGAAAAATTAGTGGGTAAAAGTTGGTACATTTCCTATTTGCCCTTAAAAGTAGATTCATTTTTGAAAAGTTAGTGGGTAAAATTTAATAATGATGTCTCCATCAGGGGCAATAGTGGAAAGTGAATGTAAAATGACGTAAAAGGTGTAATGATAATGCTTTCTTAATAAGTTGGAATTACGAAGGTACACACTTAAAAGGAGTGGCTACATGTGTATGGAGGGGACAATATTTTAATGGCTAAAAGGGGAGGGGGGTCCACTACTGCACCGAAACATCTCCCCAAGGGGGGAGATTAACTTTTTATTAGGGGGCATTTTTTTTAAAATAGATTTGAGGGGAATAGTTTAATATAGTAAAGTTAAAATATAGAGTCTGATTTTGTGAGTTTTTGATAAAGTGACTAGCTAATTTATAAAAGGTGTTTTTAAAGTTAAATTTGGTGAAAATTTTGGGTAGGCTGATAATGATGCTCTTAGAAAAACCTTTACTTTTTGTGCAAAGATTCTGTTGGTTTCATCACCGATCATATCGGTATGTTCATATATATATATATATATATATATATATATATATATATATATATATATAGGGAGCGTTTCTTATCCGGACTCCGGACTCCGAACTTCCAGACCTTCGTGATCCGAGCATTTTTTTGACAATCCGAACCATCCAATGTGTTTAGAAGGTGTTTTCAAGGGTCCACGCGAGAAATCTTCAACAAAAAAAAAATACCGGGAAGGGCTTGATCCAAGCAGTTTTTCGCACACAAAAAGGATGAAAACTTACGTGGTGTCTGAAAAAAGGATGATTATATAATTACCTCAATATGGGGGTAATTTTTCAGATATATAGAATTCTATGTTAATAGGAAAGAACACTATTTGAAAATAAGCTTCGACTGTATAAATAATGTCTATTGAATTTTTTACTACTATTGATGACTTGATTGGAAATGGTTCAAAATTAAGAATTTTATTCTGTCTTGTACACAAATTATGAATTAATTATATCTCAATATGAAAACTTTAGCTTAAAACCAGAACTGAACCATAATCAAGTGATTTTGATTGAATTGGTTTCAAAAAGTTTTAGAGATCGTTTATCTAATTCTCAAAAGTCAAAACCTCCAATTCATTCAAGTTATTTTTTTTATTCATCTAGTACAAGATCGAACCAATCCAGTCGATAACCGCCCAAGCCCGAACATTATTTTTTAGTTTGTTCAGGAGCAAAACAAACCTTGGACGGGTCAGGATCTGGACCCGGGGAAAAAATAGTACAAAAAGGAATCAAGGATATTCCATTGGACCGATAGACTCGCACCAAAAGATTCTTCAAAAGGAGATTCAATTTCATCAAATTATTTCGCGTACGATCTGATTCAGCAATAGGGCTTTTATTTTATATATATGACCTAATTCCTAAACCCTAGCGTCGCCCCTTTAAGGTTATCCTATGGATTGCAAAATTTTTGTTACCGTGAGAACAATGGCAGGCCACATACCCAATGACCTGTTAATCGATATTCTCTCAAGACTACCTGTAGCATCACTGCTTCGGTTCCGATCCGTATGCAAATCATGGTGCTCTCTCATCACAAGCCCCGGTTTCATCACCAAACACCTCAACCAATCCATTACCAACAGCAAAAGAAAGGGAGACAAGCTTCTTGTCACGACTTACGAAGACACGGGAAGGAAGTGCGATATCTATTTGTTGCGTGACGATGAGAACTTCGTTTCCGACTATACGGAATTGGAGTTCCCATTTAAACACTTAGTTGGACTTAACAGGATAGTAGGTTGCTGCAATGGGTTGTTGGTATGTCTGTTTCATGTTTATTTCGGTGTTAATCCTCAGGTTATTGTATGGAACCTGTCGATTAGAAAATCGGTCACTCTTCCCAATATTCCCCGTGATCAAATACGCCCGCGTATGGTTGTTTATGGATTTGGTGCCCACCACACAACTCATGAGTTTGGTGGTTAGGATTGAGTATGAGAGGGGACCCAGGGACTACGAAATTCCTCCGAAAGCTGAAATTTATGAACAAGGAACAAGTTCGTGGAGAGGCGTTAGTTCTGCTGCTCCACCATATTATATAGTGAAGTTTGCCAACTCTATGTCTCAGGCATTTTTGAATGGAGCCATGCATTGGGTTGCATATGATCGTTGGGAGGAGGGTAGCCATCGAAATTTTATTATTTCGTTTGATATGGCGTCTGAATCATTTTTTGAGATGAAAGAAAGAAATGCTGTGCCTGCACTTAAACTTTCGTGAAACCCTGCTTCCAACTTCCAAAGAGAGAAAGGGATAGAGCGGAAAGCACAGCAATCATGAAAATAGTCGGTGAACGCAACAGATATTTGTTTGAGAGAAACAAATGCTTGACATATTTGTTTTCCAACTGTAGGTCTGACCTTCCAACCTTAAAATTGCGTCAATGCTCACACAAACACTCCTTTGTAATTTTATAACATGTTCCGATTGCTATGCTCTCTGTTTCCATCAGTTGGTAATCTGTAATTCGTTTGTTCAGAGACATGTTCACTATTTGTTGGTCTTCAGTTTTGTGAGGCTAATTAAATTTTGTTTGATTCGTCTCGGGGGTTTTTTCCCCTTCGATAAGTAGCTTTATTCCACCATTGGTGGAAGGCAGTTGATATTTTCTTCCTGGACAATGTGCCGGTGTTCAAGTTTGTTTGCGTTATGTGCCAACATATTATTATTTCAGTCACAAATATTTGTTATGTATTTTAGTTGAGAGATGTAGGCTCCAAATAGCTTTATAAGAATAAGGTGTTTGTGATTTTAACTGTTACACTGTTCTTTTTTTTTTCTTTCTTAACAGAGGTTAAGAGGGTAATTGCACTTAGCTAATGGCAAACTAGCTAATGGCAAACTAGTGAAGGGCAAGAGGTCCTTTTTTTAAAACACACAAAAAGCCAGATTTCCCGGTGAGGGAAGCCAGGCTAGCCAGCCCATTAGTCCATGACGCTGTTACATTGTTTGGGTTTAGGGAAGAGTGGAAGTGGTAGAAGAGGCTCAATAGGAAAAAACAAAATGCAGTAATCTTAACCATTTGTATGTTTTTCTATCTTAACTGAAGTTCTTGCCATTTGACGAAATGTAAAAAGCCCTGTCTTTACTGAATATTGAGTGAAGCAATGAATCCTTTTGGGCCAGTTTGAGATGGGGCCTTGCTAGTAAATGGCGGGATTTCTCCAGGATTAATTCTATGGATGTGCGGGTAAGAGAGAGAGAGAGAGAGAGAGAGAGAGAGAGAGAGAGAGAGAGAGAGAGAGAGAGAGAGAGAGAGAGAGAGAGAGAGAGAGAGAGGCATACCTCTGGTTCCCTCTCTGAGGGCCTTGGCAACACGAAGAGGGGTCTTTCGGAGACCTTCTCAATTGATATCTTCACCCAAACCTTACAAACCTTACAATAGCACTTTTAGTCACTGAAATGCATTTTTTTTGAATTGCAATTTCGATTTTTTAACACTGGAACAGAGTTTTGAAGAAAGGATAGGTTCGAAAGGAGGTTCTGAGGGGGAATGGGAAACGCAATTTTGAGTCGAGAAAGATTGAACTGAAAAGGAGGTTCTAATGGAGAATGAGTTTTAACGGAGAAAGGATTTGACAGAGTAAAATGGGTTTTTCAGTGTGCCACGTGGCAGCTATGGAGGGGTAGGACACCAAGGGGGACACCAAAAGGGGACAGCGGATCCAGAGTGCCAAGCTAGTTATTTATTTGGTTAAGACCTGTAAAACTCAAGTGTTGAGTTGGTGGAGAGAAATAGTGTTAAAAAATGCACCAAACATACGAGGTTTCAAAGATTATAGGAAGTGGCGACTTCCTTCGTAGACAATGACAATCTAAGTGAGAGCTACAGATGTCAAGTTGATTCAATTGTCCTGCAACTGGGTATCATACTTCCAAATCTACCATTGTAAAGGTTAACCATCAGTATATGCCATCAGCAAAGGGAAAACAGGAACATAAACAGAAACATAGTCACATGTTATCAGGGGGTGTTGGGCAAGCTGCACGTTCTCGATTCCTATTAAAAATATGAATTGTTTCCATTGGGTATAATTAGGAACTTTAATGGGATAGTTTTGGACTTCCAGGGAACAAAGTCTCAAGTTTTCATTCACACTCATATGTCTGGAGTAGATTACTTTAGCAAGTGTATTTTATTTTATTGATTCAGGTTTAAAATTTAGCTTAAAAAAGTTAAATGGATATCAAACCATAACCCATTAAGGAAACCCTAACCCAACTCATTTGTTTCCTAACCCAAACTGTTTCTTGAAGAAATTTTTTGGAAGGTCTAACAGCTTTTCTGAAATCGTAATGTGGGAAAGTGGACATCGAATCGAACGAACGCGACAAAAAAGAGATCGACAGAAGAGAACGAGAGATACCTTTTGGTGGTGGGTTCCTTTACGATCGGAGTGAATATCAGTCGCGTGGATCTTCGTCATCGTCACGTCAATCTCCTCACTCTCTCTCTTCTAAATATCAGGTAATTTGGGAAAGTGGGAAACCCGTTAGATGCATCTCTCTGGTTCGATTTTCCATTTTTTAGGGCTCCATTCTTCTTCTTCTTCCGCTTCTTCTTCGTTTCTCTCTCTTCTCTCAGATCGCCTCTCTCTCTTCTCTCCATAGGAAGTCGTGAAATGAGGGGAGGTGAAAAAGTTAGGGGTTTTGTTTACACCCCACCGTGAGACCCTTGACCCTTAAAGGGTCCATAATTGCAAAAGGGGGTCAACTTAATGAATGAGGGCGCCTGGGCCGTTGGATTTAATCCAACGGCTGCGATTGAAAGGACCGGAAATCTCCCATTTCAGGGAGTCTGGATGTGAAGCGCCATGATATATATATATATAGGATAATGATCTACTAAGGACTCCCTTAACCAAATTTGGTGCGGACCTCACCATTCCGGATCAAATTTTGACAATCCGAACCGCTCAATGTTTTTAAAATGCATTTTCCAAGATCCACGCGGAAAATCTTCAAAAAAAAATACCCGGAAGGGCTTGATCCGATCAGTTTATGTTAAAAACGCTATAGATTGAGCGGTTCGGATCGTCAAAATTTGATCCGGAAAGTCGAAAAATGGCTTGGTCCACACCAAATTTTGGCTAAGGGAGTCCTTAGTAGATCGGCTTACTATATATATATATATATAGGGAGGGCTTCTAGTCCGGACCTCCCGTTTCCGGACCTCCATGATCCAAAATGTTTTTTGACGATCCGAACCGTCCAATGTGTTCAGAAGGTGTTTTCAAGGGTCCATTGCGGAAAATCTTCAAAAAAAATACCGGGAAGGGCTTGATCCAAGCAGTTTTCGCAAAAATATATATATATACAGTTTTTGCGAAAATTGCTTGGATCAAGCCCTTCCCGGTATTTGTTTTTGAAGATTTCCCGCGTGGACCCTTGAAAACACCTTCTGAACACATTGGACGGCTCGGATTTTCAGAAAATAATTTGCAACACAAAAAAAACCATTTTTTTCTTATTAACGGGAGGTGTGGACTAGAAGTTTTACCTATATATATATATATATATATATATATATATATATATATATAAGATCCATCAATTTCATCAAATTCTTCCGTGTACGATCTAATTCAACAATACGGCTTTTATCTTACGGAAATGCTAAAAAAGCCTGTTGAGCTTACGTTAAGGTTCAGAAGTGTATTGAAATGTGTTAAAAGTACAAAAAAAATTAAATTTAAATGTATTATATAAAAATGGGACTCTAAAAAATAGAACAAATATACCATTCCTACCAAAATCTCTAAATTATTTTTTTTGCGTATAATTTTATATTCAATATGGGTCATGTTTGATAGATCTCGTCGAGTGGGTTCTAAAAATATAAACTTTTCAAAAACCGGATATATATTATAAAAATTATTAAACTTTAAAATTTCAAAAAGATAAAAAGGCAAGAGGAGAGAGAGAGAGAGAGAGAGAGAGAGAGAGAGAGAGAGAGAGAGAGAGAAAAACTCTCTCTTATTGGTTGAAACATGTAGGTCTTACCACAAAGTGATGTCATGCTTACATCAAAGTGATGTCATACTTACCAAAAGTGTATTGCAGAATTAAGCATGACATCATTTTGTGGTGGGACCCACACCAATTCAATCAATAGGATAGAGGGTTTTGTTCACCCTCTTTTAAGGAGGGTGAACAAAATTGTACTCGCAAAAAAGCAACGAATTAATGGGGTTGATGGGACACTGTGTACAATTTTGCAAAAAATGCTCTGATTCACTGTGTACTTTTTTATTTTTTTATTTTTTTATTTTTTTATTGGACAATTGCATGAGAGGGGAAGAGAGAGAGAAAGTGCACCGAAAGAATTAATGGGGTGGGTGGGACACACGCGCGGAAAAGTCAGCGGAGAAGAGAGAGAGCGCAGCGCGTCAGGACTTATTAGGAAGTGAAACATAAAATGGGGTTTGGATGGAAGTCCCCACAAAAAGTGGGGGCAGCCCGGAATTTCCCCTTTCTTTTTTCTTTTGTCTATATTTATTGTAAGCCCATAAGATTTATGATATTGGGCTTACAATTGCAAGATCCTTCATCTTACAGCAGTCTGTCGACCTAATTCCTCTACCCTAGTATCGTCCCTTTACGGTCATCCAATGTATTGCAGTAATCTCGTTACTGTGAGAACAATGGCAGGCCACATACCCAATGACCTCTTAATCGATATTCTGGCAAGACTACCTGTAGCATCACTGCTTCGGTTCCGATCCGTATGCAAATCATGGTGCTCTCTCATCACAAGCCCTAGTTTCGTCACCGAACACCTCAACCAATCCATTACGAATAGTAAAAGAAACGGAGACAAGGTTCTCGTTACGAGTACGACTTACAAAAACCGTGAGAAGGAAGAGCGATATCTATTGTTGCGTGATGATGAGAACTTTGGTTACACGTACACAGAATTGGAGTCCCCATTTAAACGCTGTTTCAGGATAGTAGGTTGCTGCAATGGGTTGGTATGTCTATCTCCTGTTTTTGACATTGTTAATCCTTATCGTCTGCAGGTTATTATTTGGAACCCGTCGATTAGAAAATCGGTAACTCTTCCCATTCCCCGTGATTCCCAACGCCAGCGTAGTGTTGCTTATGGATTTGGTGTCCACCCCGCTACTCTTAAGTATAAGGTGGTTAGGATTGACTATGAGAAGGTAGTCAACAAAGGTTCCAACGAAATTCCTCCTCCGAAAGCTGAAATTTTTGAACAAGGAACAAGTTCGTGGAGAGCCGTCACTTATGCTGCTCCCCCCATATTATGAAGTGCTTGATGGCGACTCTATCTCCCACCAATTTTTAAATGGAGCTGTGCATTGGATTGCATATTATCGTCATGAGTGTTTTGTTTTTCGGAATTTGATTTTTACGTTTAATATGGCGTCTGAATCATTCTCTGAGATTATGCTACCACCAACTCTTGTTGATCAATATGTGAGAACCTTATCTATTAAGTTATTTAGGGAATCACTGGTTGTTTTATGTACGAGTGAAGAAAGGGATGGCGGTGCCAGCTCCATTTGGGTGTTGAAAGAATACGGAGTTGTAGAATCTTGGATTAAGATATTCAGTTCTAATCTACTAGGAGAGCCTAGCAGGACAATCGGGATTAGGAAAAATGGTGAAGTTTTGCTAGCATCAACAAACTCTCTGGCTTCTTATGCCTCTGGAACCAAAACATTGAGAGATACTGGAATTAGGGAGACTTTATGGGGATCTTATGCTGATACTTTTGTTGAAACTCTTGTTTTAGCGGAGGAAAGAGATGCTGTGTCGCAGGGGCATTTAACCTTTCGTGAAATTCTGCTTCTAACTTTCGAAGAGTGAACGGGATAGATTGGAAGGCACAACAATTATGAAGATAGTAAGTGAACACAAATACGGTTGTGAGAAACATATGCATGAGATGGAAGGTCACACCTTATTAAAATTGTGTCAATGCTAACACAAACACTCCTTTCTAATTTTATAACATGTTCCGGTTTCTATTAGTTGGTAATCCGTAATTTGTTCGTTCATATTTTGTTTGATTTGTCTCGGGGATTTTTTCCCCCTTCGATAAGTAGTTTTCTTCCACCATTGGCAGAATGCAGTTGATATTTTCTTCCTGGACAATGTGCCCTTGTTCAAGTTTTTTTTTGTGTTATGAGCCAACTTATTATTATTTCAGTCACAAGAAACTGTTATGGATGTTAGTTTTGGACAAATTGAAATATTGTTGTAAGTTGAAAGTGTGCAGGCTTCAGGAACTTCACTGTATGCATGTTTTTCTATCTTAACTGAAGTTCTAGGCTTCTAGCCATTTGGCGAAATGTAAAAACCCCTGTCTTTACTGAATATTGAGTGGAACGATGAATCCTTTTGGGCCAGTTTGAGATGGGGCCTTGCCAGTAAACGGCGGGATTGATCCAGGATTAATCCTATGGATGTGCACGCAAGATGACCCAATCAATTGGCTGTCAACAAAACCTGCCCACTTCAAACAATACTTTGGGTCCGTTTGGATGGAAAACGAGCAACAAACTGGTTCGGATCTGAATTCCCAACCCAAACGAATTCAGCATCACAATTGTAAGTTCACTCACCAATTCGACTTCGTTTCTCAAAATGTAGGGCTTTTGTAGTCTATTGATCTAATTCCTCTACCCTCGTATTGTTCCTTTACGGTTATCCAACAGATTGCAATTTCCTAACTATGAGAACAACTACCCCACAACTCATGAGTATAAGGTGGTTAGGATGTGGTATGAGTTCACAAAGCACTACAAACTTCCTCCGAAAGTTGAAGTTTACACAAAAGGAACAAGATCATGGAGAGGCATCAGTTATCTTTCAACTTTTTATGGTCTCAAGCAATTTTTTCATGTATATGTGCATTGGGTTGCATAGGATGCTTGTGAGGAGGGTGGTTTTCAGAAATTTATAATGTTGTTCAGTATTGGTTTTGAATGATCTTCTCTGAGTTTATGCCATCAACTACACTAGCCGACCAACCTTAATTTGACGTTAAGTTATTTTGAGAGAATCTTGGAAAGACCCATTGTCTTTTTTGGAGATTTGGTCCTCCAAAACTATATTGATCCTCCAAAATAAAGAGAACCAAATCTCATTTTGGAAGAATAGAGATGGGTTGAAGTACAAAAAGTACGATGGCCCCCTCCAAGATTCTACAAAAAAGTACACAAAGTGAAGAAAAAAAAGACATTAATTACAAAATCTCATCTCAATGTGTCACATCCATCCTCTAGTTTGGAGGAATAGAGATGGGTTGAAGTTGCTCTGAACATCCCAAGAAACACACTACTTGAGCTATTGAGCCAAGGATTATGGGCCAATTTAATGACTCCATTGAAGTTAACTTTTACACCCTCCCTACCTAAAATTTTAGTCATTCTTACTAACAAGTGGTTTATAGGGTCCATTGAAAATGCTCTTAGTCCTAGAAAATTTTGGATGCCTTTTAATTGATTTGAACAACACGATCCACCCTAATTATCCAAGTTGTTTATTGTGAAGGTCCGGTGTATTAAGCACTTAATTATAACTAAAATTAAGTTATTGATAAACCAGTTTTATTAGAAAAAATAATTGATCGATCAAAATTTTTATGATCATAGTATTCTGTTAATGTTTCTTCCAAACTAATGTCATGAATGTAAGCGTACGGACCACGTTTTTTCCTATTGAGTAAATTTTGCTTTTATCTCCAAAACTATTCATATTTTGTATACTCCATCTCTGAACTATAAAAACCACATCTTACGTTCTTGAACTATCTGATTGCAACCCTTTGGTCTAGTAGTTAATATCTCAATTTTTGGATAGGAAAAAGGTCATGTGACTGGTACATGTATTTTCCCCACCAATGTAAGGGCACAATTGCCATCTCACCCCTCACAACCATCCGGTGCCAAGTCTAGATGGGTTTCCCTCCAATTCGTGATATATATATACAAGAAGTTTCTATGGGGTTCCTCACAAAAAAAGTGCGGAAAAAGCGGTTGTGGATCGCGTGAAGGCGTAGATCGATCCAACGGCTCACAACCTTTCCGACTTTTTGTGAGGCCTCACAAGATATGTTCTCTCTCTCTCTCTCTCTCTCTCTCTCTCTATATATATATATATATATATATATATATATAGATAGATAGATACACATAGGGATAACTACAGAGTACCTCAAATCCACATTCTGGGCACCCAAAATTTAGGACTTAGGGGGTGCTTGTGCATGGGATGCACAGACGTCTTTATCTGCAGCCCACACGGCCGGCGCCGGCATTTTTGATGATCGGAGTCATTCACTCGTAGACCTCGTCGAATACTACAAGTGTAGAAAAAATCAATTGATCGGATATCTTTAAGTATGTCATCGAACACAAATACTTTGAAAACAAATGGAACACAAATGGACACAAACACTAGATCAAAACCACTTTTTATGTTATTTGTGTGCCGATAAAGCACTTAAAGATATCCGATCGAGTTGATCTTTGGCAGACTTGTAGTATTCGACGAAGCCCACGCGCGAACGTCTCCGATCGTCAAAAAATGCCGGCAGCGGCCTTAATGGGGCTCACGGTGTCTGCAATTGGGATGCACAGCACCCCCAGGTTCCCAAAATTTAATCCCTCTTCCCTTTACCCCATCCTGAACCGTGACCACACCACAGATGAATAAGAAA